>JAPZEB010000011.1:13295441-13309236 GCA_029783705.1 Chaetodon striatus | reverse complement strand
ATGTTCAGCAATCAGCAGCGTGTTTTACTCCTCTTCTCTTCTACTCTTCTCTTGGCGTGTTACACTCGCTCTCCTCTGCTGTGTATCTAACGTTACCTTGCGAATGCCTGCGTCTATCATAGACGTATGGATGACGTTATGGAGGAGGGGGGAGTAGGCCTTTGGAGGGAGGTGGAGTTGTGGATGTTCAAATTGTGCTGTGTGAAATGCTCTAAATACATCTGCTAGACGACTGTGTTACATCCCCTCAGGACCACTCAGGTTATCTCGAGCTGCTCTGCTTACTGTTCCTTTAAGGCATCAAACAAAAGCCGCAGCACCCGCGGTACGGCAGATTTTACATCCTGTGCTCCACATGAAGTAACCAGAAAAAACTTTCAGAGGATCTGAGATCTGCTGTGACTCAACACGTCACATCAAGCATAAAACTTTTCCAGTTTTGCTTTTTGAGGAATCTATTACTGCACTGAAACTGCACTATAAACTTTATTCCTGTCTTTATTAGTACATTGTGTCTTTATTTGTCCTATTTTATTGTATTTTGATTTGTTTTATTTCCCATTCAGTGTCTTTCTTGCATTTTACTACCTCATAATGTCTTGAAACCAAAATGAGTCAACCTGTTTTTGCAGTTAAATCACGTCAGTCAAATACACTGACATAGACAGGAAGAAAAATTGGAATTACTGTGTCGCAGTTGTATGCCTCCGCAATGCAGTGAAGTTACAGTTTACCTTCATGTCTGAGAGAACAAGGATGCTTCACACACATCTTTCCCACGGCAGAAGATCTATCACAGTTTCAAGATTAGTGCCACCAATTCAATATCTGTCCAAATGTCTCCCCTCCTGTTCCTCAGATATGATGTTGACTAATGGCCAGAAAAATGCTCTTGTAACACATTATGATGTCACAGTGATGCTAACCTTTGACCTTTTGGATATAAAATGTCATCACTCCATTATTTTATCCTATTTGTGTTAAATTTTGTCAGAATAAGCGTGTGAATTCTTGAGTTATAGTGAAAAACATGTTTTGTGACGACACAGTGACCTTGACCTTCAACCATCAAAATCTTATCAGTTCATTTTTAAGTCAAAGTGGACATCTGTGCCAAATTTGAGCAAATACCCTAAAGTTGTTCTTGAGATATCACGTTCACAAGAATGAAACAGACGCAAGGTCACAATGACCTTGACCTTTGACCACCAAAATCTAATCAGTTTATCAAAGAGTACAAGTGGACATTTGTGCCAAAGACATTCCCCTAAGGCGTTCTTGCGATATGAGACTAAGATGTTTGTACGCACTGACAAGCTGTAAACATAATGCCTCCAGCCATGACTGTCTCCAGAGCGTCTCCAGAGACGCATCAGGGTGTGAGCCAGTATATTATATGTGTCTGATTGACAATTAAGCCGCGTCTCACAGCAGCTGGAGTCAGAGAAAAAATCACTTCATTCACTGGGCCGACTGCTGGCAATTTTTAAGGTGGAACATTTACTTGTAATGTTACTCAATATATAAGTTGACTTTTAGTGATTACTGGATCTTCAGGCGTTTAAATATACATATATTGATCTTGACTGGATTATGTGGACAAAAAAAGCATCGTGGAACATTGTTCCTGTGGGGTTCAGCCGACTGTGCTTGCCTGAGAAGGACTAAATGCATAAAGCTGCTATTTTTAAAGATTCTTACTGCAGCCTGTTCTACTTTGTTCTAAAACAATCAATGAGGTGCAGACTTCCCCCTGTGTCACTGGTGATGAGGAAATACAGCGAGTGCTGGACGGAGCAGTGAGTGACAACAACCCCACCCACATTTAAGAGTACTGTTTGCGGTGGAAACGCTAGGGTCTAGATACCATGTCTGAAGGGTTGCTTTAGGTTCCAAAGGTACCATACCAAAAGTGTTTGATGCAAATGGGGCTAAAGTCACCAGAGTGAAATAGTGACAGCACATAACTCATTAAATCTCAACTTCTTGTTTATGTATGGATTAAAAAAACAGATGTTGATTAGTAATATTTTGAGGGCCTGATAGGTAGAATTTTGAAACTTTGGACAGAGCCAAGCTAGCTGTTTCCCCCTGCTTCCAGTCTTTATGCTAAGCTAAGATAACCTAACACACTGCTACCTGTAGTGAACAGATATGTTGGCCTAAGCTTGAACCCTAAAGGAAAACTCTGGTTTAACAACTTGGGTAGTATTTTTATAATTGAAATTATGGACAAAACTTTGAGAGTAAGACTCATGTTTTAATAAACTAGAGTTTTCCTTTAACCTTTGCTTAATCTCCTTTTCATCCTGCCATTTCATTATGAGAATGGTGGAAACCATAGACTGTATAAGGATAATGGACAATGTGACATCACCGGTTGGCTTGTGGACTCAAGGTTGGCAACATCTTGGATTTGTGGAGCCTTTGAAGTGAAGTGATCACTTTGAAGTAATCGTATTTCAAGCCCCCAGGAGGAGCGCTGTGCTTTGAAGCCAATTTGACATGGTGGCCAAATGGTGGAATTACGACTTCCAGGTCTGTCATGTGATGACTTTGGGCCCAAAAAGACTTTTTCTGATAGACTTATATTACGAAAGAGAAGTTTGTAAATCAGTGGACATTTTTTGAGCATCACAATCCCCGTGAAATGATTTGTTTCACTATCAGGATTTGATCCATTTGGTCTGGTAACATTTTAAAAGTCTAGAAGAGCCACATTATTAAACTGGGCCTACTGTATTCAAGTTAGCAGAGGGCCAAACCGGAAGTTAGCCACTTGGCCAACAAAAGTCTCTCATGCACCTGCTCTATGGGTCTACCTACAGTTGTCATAAAAGGGTAAATTAATGATAGAGATCCAAACAGTTTTTATACCACAATGTTAACATGTTAATTTCTGCCGTAAAGCTGGGCATTTTAACATGTGGGTCTAAAGGGTTTGACCCACTTTTAGAGCCTCATGTGGCCGTTTGAGGAACTGCATCTTTTGACATTGCATGTTGCATTTTTCAGCCTCAGAGGTTGCCACTTGGTGAAAACTCACGTCTCCTCTCCCTCCAGCAGGCGCCTGTAAGTGGCGATCTCCATCTCCAGGTTCTGCTTGATGCGGAGGAGCTGCTCGTAGTCGGTCTTGGTGCGCTGCATCTCCAGCCTGAGCTGGGAGAGGTCGTCCTCCAGCTGGCTCAGGGTGGCCTGCAGCCGCTCCATCTCAGATGAGTATTTCTGACCTGTCTCACCCAGGTTACCTTCCAGCGCTGCTATCTGAAGAGAAAATGGTAAAATAATAAGAGAGCTGGCATGCCTTATCTGCATTGACTAATATTACCATTGTGTGCTTTTATGTTGCCCGTAATCATATCAGTTTATATGTTTTAAGGGCTGTTGACCTGGGAAATGTACCAAAATTATCAACGTTTACACTGCATCAGTGTCTGTACTGACTGTACTGTAAGCAGTGTTCAGTAATGCGATGCCTCATGTTGGCTGGTATTAAAAGTTTTGGCTTTTCATCCGACTCACATTTCCTCAGAAGATGTTTGCCAGTAGAAATCAAACCTCAGTGTCTCCTGATTCTGAAATTACTTCCCAAACCATTATCAACAAATACCTGTGAGCTGACAAGGCCCTGGCTTCCAAAACAAACATTCGCCGCTCAGACACGATTATCCATCTCACCACCGAAACTCACCCCCATACAATTTAGCAACAGAATCCACTATGGGGCTTGCATGACTTATCAGCGTGGGAGAGCATGTTTACTGTCAACACAGGATTACAAGAGAAAAAAACAAAATGATTTTTCTCAGACGCTGATGTCAAGTTCAAAAAACAGGTGTGACTGAGACTCCTGTAAGGATTTTCTGTGTTTTATTTAACAAAGCCCTTATAAACCCTGTCTTTCTTTAACACACTGCCATAACTCATCTTGGCTTTGTGCAAAGGTAATACTCATAACCATATTTTAACATCATGGTTGTGGTGTTTGCACTTCTTTAGGTGAATTAAAATTTTGTTTGCACAGCTTTAAATGTAGAAATATCACCTGCACGATTATTTTCAAACCAAAACACCACCATGGTATCACCTTCTGCTTTCAGGGAGGAGGACGGCATTCATCTCTCACAAAATTTGATATTACTGTACAAGAAATAAAATCCTCCTCCTATGTCTCTTGCACGTGTTCTTGGGATCATTTGCTCCACTTTTCAGCTCCCTCCTCAGGTGTAGCAGCTCACCTGTTTGTGGAGGCTGTCCAGCTCCACCTCCAGGGTCTGCAGGAAGCGCTGCCTCTCGGTCAGCTCGCCCTGAGCTCCTCTCAGAGCCTCGTTGCTCTCCTTCACCTCATTCTGCACAGTCTCCAGCTGAACAGGACACAACATGTACACTCACATGAAATGCAGATGAATTTAATAATTGTGGGTTTCCCCTCATTTCTTTTCAAAATATAGTATTTATCTTTATTTTTCAGTATCCATCTCACATTGCTTAGGCCATTTAATCCATAAACTTTGATAAGGCAAGTGTTACCATCAAAATATTTCAGTGTAGATATGAATCAAAATGTGATTGAATGACATGTTGATCAACATAAAAATAAATTGGCAACCATTTTGATAATAGATGAATAATTTCAGTCATTTTGCAAGCAAAAACATTTGCTTACATATCAGCAGATTATTTGCTGATGAAAATAATAAGTTAGTCGAGTTTCAATTAAACTTTCTGTTGCCATGAGAAAGAAATAGTCCTTTCTTCACACACCTTCTTGCGGTACCACTGCTCCGCTTGGTCCTTGTTCCTCTTAACAATCCCCTCATACTGGGAACGCAGGTCAGACAGAACGCTGCCCAGTTCAGGCCCACTGGCCGAGTCCACCTCCACATTCACCTCATCTCTGGCAATACGAGACTTCATCTGCTCCAGTTCCTGTGGGGAGACAGGCACTAAGTATGCATGTGTTTACTTTTGAATGAAAAGACCATCATGGTTGAACTGAGTTGTACCATATGTGTGAATACACAGGCAACAGAAGAAACCAGGAGCAGTTGGGTGAATCCTACACCACAGGGTGACAGAGAGGATGTGAGGACATCTTCATAATTTAGATGTTCTCTATCAATAGTTGATGGGACAGAGCTCACCTTACCTCTGGCTTTTCAACTCTCTGTCTCTCACACACACGCACACACACACTGAACTCTATTCAATACATGCTTGCTGGATCTCTTTCACTCTCGTTTCTCAGTGACATCGTCAGTGTCACCCAAAGAAGTTTTCACAAGGATGACCAAGCAGGGCCTCTGAAAATCTTGGGATGGCACTAAAACCAAAAGCCATAACTGAATTTCAGGAATTCTATGATGCTATTTTTGTATATATGCTAGTTGAAAACTAGTTAATGAATCTCATACTGATATACTACATTTTGAGGTCCAGAGCACTTATGTTTTAATGTGTTTTGTATCTGTACATGTTAGGTGGTTCATTGGTCTTCGAAAAGGCTGGTTGACCTTTTCTTTATGATTTGATTTGATTGTAAGGAACTAAACATTTACTGGGACAAGCCCACTTAAAAGGTTACTTCGCCAATTGTCAACCGGCTTTGCATCAAAACAATGTAGGTAGTATGTGTAAATGGACTGTGGTAACCTTCCCTCCATCTAACTAGTGCCCAGATATCCCTCCTCATCCCCTGACGTGCCTCAGCTTTTGCTGGCTCTTGGGCTGTTGCTTGAACTACAGGCTGTACTTCCGCATTTTCATATTGCCCGCCACCCAAGCCACATTAAGAGTATAGAAGCCGATCAAGAGACAGCCCCCGCCCTTGAGTTTGTGAACAGGAAGTGGATGCCATACTGTTTTCTGCATGGTGAAAATGGAAGCTGAAAGAACTGAGATCGTGCAGTAAAACTAGGCAGCGCTGTTCAAATATAAACCAAGTCTCTGTCACTGAGTTGCCTATTTCTCAGCTAAAATGTTTTCAGAATCATGTTTTCGCTTACTGTTTAACTGTAATGCAAGATTGTTTCTTGCCAGCCGGCCGCCACAGTTTTAAAGACGTGTTCACATTATGTTAGCCACCAGAGAAAGCGTTTATTGGTCTGGTGCAGCAGTGTATTCTGGTAGTTGTAGGTTTCCTCCCTCTTGAGCAAAAGCATCCCTTTTCTCTGTTTCCTCTGTTTCTGTAGCACCAATTTAAAAAGTATTTACATCTTTCTACTGCAGAGACATCCTAGTTTTATTAAATGGCCATCTTTCCAGTGGTGTAATACTTCTGTCAGTTTAAAAACACCACACAGAGGCATCCAGTTAGTTTCACTTATATCAGGATGGCCTTGGCCCCCCTGGCCACCCCTTGGGATTGCCATTGGGTATACTCTTACGTCACATGCAGTCTGTTGTAATATGATCTGACTGATTTTAATGCTCTTGATGTTTAGTCATTCTCATTGTTCCAGCTTCCGCTTGGCGTTTAAGTTCAATAGCATATTTTATTTTATGCAAAGTGATTGTAATGATGCTTGTGGGAGGCATGACAGATAGGATGTGATCTAGTTCCATGGCTATCCCCAAGAGATGCTGCTTTTCTGGTTTAGTGGGAAAAAGTTTACCTTTTCAACATAAAGGACTGACATAGATTTCATAGATGAGGGCAGATAAAGAGATCTACAGCCCACTGTCTACGCTCTGGACAGGATCAAAACGTTAACACATTGTCGCATAAGACAAACAATTAAATGTAAAATAAGTACGCATGGATAATATGCGTGCAGGATAAAGCCAAAATAATCCAGTCTAACAATATCTGCAGTAGGTCATGAATTGGCTCTGTGCAGCTTTATTCACATCTTGTTTCAGTGAGGCAATTCATCCTTCTCTTACTGAGAGGGGGTAAGTTTATCTTAGCTTCTCATCCCCCCAGAGGACAGTGGCCTCAGATCAGCTGATTGGACAGAAAGAGCAGGTTTGGGAAACCAGATCTACCTGCTCCTTTTGTCTGTAGAGTAACCAGAGGACCACCTCTCACTCTCCTCCCCCCTCCCTACATGTTTTTTTTTCTCCGCTTAGGCTCTAAATAAGACCTCTTGAGTCCATTAAACTGGGTCAGCCCGATATCAAACAGCTTGCTTTTTGTGAGGGCAGGTTGGAGTACAGGAGCGAGGGCCAAAATGAAAACGAGATGAGGCAAATGTCGAGTAATGGAGAAGAAAACGTGATAAAAACAGTGTTAAAAAGACCTGCACACCATCCAAATATGGGCAAAGAAGAAAAGAGAAGGGATAAGAAACAAGTACAGGAAGACCGAGTTAACAAAACAGATTTACCTCCTCGTGGTTTTTCTTGAGGAAGTAAAGTTCTTCTTTCAGGCTGTCCAGATCCCCCCTGAGGGAGGCGATGATCTGCTCGTGGTCGGTCTTGGCCTTTTTCAGAGCGACACAGTCTCGCTCCACAGACTGACACATCACCAGCTCAGTCTCCCACCTAATGCGGGTTAGAAAAAGAGCAGAGAAAAGCTGAAAAACGCAACTTTTTAAAAAGAAATTCTAAAGAAAGTACCTCATAAACTTAGATATGCAACATAAGCTCTGGTATTTCTGCAGATAGAAACTAAACATTTATATTTAAAAGAAGAAAAAGACTTGTATTGATCAAGCTCTGTCCTCATGACATCTCTATACATTATACTCAAAATACTCAACAGTCTGTGCATTCTGGGAGACTTTATAGGAAAAAGGGCAGGAAAAGGCAGGGAACTACAGTTATGGCTGGAGCAGTACAACATCAACATCAAAATTAAAGTGATATGAGCATGGGAGGATTATGAGACAATGAGCTCCTGGGCACAGACATGCAAAAGGCCCCACCACCTTTTCTACATGGGAGCAAGACACAAAGATTTTATAGCTGTTTAGCCTCTATTTGTTGTTGTTTTGTGTCTCTTCGTAGATGTTTTGGGACTGTGGATGTTTTCCCCTTTGTGTAGTTGTTTTATGTTTCTTTGTGGTCAATTTGTATCTCTTTATGGTCATTTTGTGTCTCTTTGTGTTCATTTTGTATCTCTTTGCAGTCATTTTATGTCATTTTGTGGTTGTTTTTGTATCTCTTTGTGGACACTTTCTGTCTCTTTGTGGTTGTTTTGTTACTTTTTGTCATCATTGTATGTCTCTTTTTAGATATTTTGCATCTCTTAGAAGTCGTTTGTATTACTTGGTCTTTGTTTTATGTTTCTTTATGGTCATGTTGAGTCTTTTCCTGGTCAGTATCTGTCTCTTCGAGTGAAATTTTGCAGGTTAAGGCCAGTGGGGCCCTTAACACTTTTGGCCCTTGGGCCAGTAGGCACGGTAGACCTGTTCAGTATTCCATCAATGGACATGAATTTGCACCAACAGTTTATATTAAATTCATACTAACAAACGTTAACAAAGACATGGAATAAAGTCTAAAAGGCTCAATAAGTCATACCAGTAAAAAGAGAGACATCCAAAACAAGTGCTAATGCAAGTGCAAGTTGCCTATCTTCATGCTGTAATCATAAATCACTCACTTGATTCTGAAGTCATCAGCAGCCAGTTTAGCGTTATCGATCTCTAACATGAGACGAGCATTTTCCAAGGTCCTCTTCCTCACCTGATAAACATTAACGCGGGGTAACACTGTTATTATAGACAAAAACATGCCTTCAAACTGAAGTTGTGTAAAAGTGATGATTCATGTATAATGTTTACATGTTTATCCTGTATTTAGTATATTCACAGTAAAATACAGTAGCTGTTGTTCTTTATAATGTAATTAAACTTGAAAAATTACGTCTTTGTCTATTAAGTTAGCACATTCCAGATTCATTAAACTGTAACTTTTTCCTGTTTGGTGAAAATAGGCAAAAATAATCATTAACTTTAGTCTTGGTTGGTAACTTAAAGATCAGGTGTAGGTCAAATTCTGCCTCTGATGACTCTACTGCTGCAGCTCCTGCTAAAAGGTTCCACATTTGCATAAATGTTTTGTCTATGTAAAATAACCAAAGTCATTATAACCTTGAGCTTTGTTCAGTGACACAAAACCCAAAACCTTCTGCCTGGCTGTCTAATGTTTGTCTGTGTGTTTGCATGTCCCTTTCGTGTCTACCTCTTGCTCAACAGCATGAGCCTGGGCCATCATGGAATCAAGGTCGTGACCTTTGGGAATGCGGTCAAGCATCAGCTGCTTGATTTTAGCCTCCAGGTCAGCGTTGGAGCGCTCCAGTGAACGCACCTGGAGGAAGACAAAGAGACAGTTTAATGATCAAAGTGTTTCAGGTTACTGCTAATAGTATCATTTCCTCATCTGCATGGTGACAAACATCCAACAACTTAACAGTGCTGATACTGTTTTATGTGTCACCTTGTCCAGGTAGTTGGCCAGACGGCTGTTGAGACTCTGCATGGCTTCCTTATCGTTGGTGCAGTTGCCGTGCAGGCCGTTCAGTTGCAGGCTGGCTGGCCCGTTGAGATCCTGGCCGATGGAGGCTGAACGGCTCAGCGGGCTGGCTGAGGCGAAAGAGACCGAAGCGCGGGAGCGAGCACGGCCAGTGTCCATCAGAGAACGACTGGAAAAGGAAGGCTGACGGCTCATGGAGAAGCTCCTCACTGACATGCTGGAGGCCATGATGGGCGGCTGTGAAAGCACAAAGAGCAACGCGCGGAAACATTGGTGAAGACGAAGGAGGCAACACATGAGAGAAACAGAACAAGAGCACAATCACACGTGTTACATCTATTACAGCCTGCTAAGGGTTCATCTCTCTGCAGAGCAAGTGTTCAAATTACAGATGTCATAAGGAAAATACATAACTTGAAATGCCAGACTGTTTGACCTATTGCAGCCATTTAAAGCTAGTGTTACATGAGATCTGACTGTGGAAAAGCTCTTTTGCGGCCCTTAAGTAAATGTGTTTTATTCTAGCATTTGGCTAGACTTAAATACAAGTAGGGCCTTATATTCAAGGCCACTGAACGCCCCACTGAAAATGATGAAAGGAGTCTTTCAATGAGTGTACGTACGGCCGGCTAGTGGCTTTTCAAATGGACCATCTGCATCGAAGAGATGACTGACTTTACGGTCAGAGCCACTTCAGTCTGTCCGTCTCGGCTCCGTTCAAATGCAACTTCAACTCAAGTCAGTGTAAAATCAAAATGTAAATGAGCACAGCTCAACCTCGGGTCGAAGGAGAGCCTCTCACCAGGACTGAAAATGCTCTCACATAGTCTATTACTATGATAATAAGATGCATTTTATATTCAAGGAGAGACTAATAGAGGATTCATAAAAAACAGGAAAAAAAGTGAAGAGATGGAAAGTGGCTCCAAAAAATAGAGGCCTACATAAAGGGTTAGACTATTGAAGATGTGGTTGAATGTTATACAAATGTGGTTAAATATTATAAAAGATAACGAAAATTATGTTTATATTCATATGCAAAAGGAAAAAAAATCAGCAATGTTGCTTTGTTTAAACATTTTTGAACCTCATTAACAGGTGTTCACATTACTTCCTGTACTTCAAGTGTGACTAGCTGGTGTCAAACACAGCACAGGACAGTGTATCTTTGTCCGTGTGTATTTCTGTAGATTAGCGGTCAAGGGAACCTCTCTGTCTCTCTGTCACTTGATCCTTGCAACACCGTTCCCACAACACTACAAAGGACCCAGCAGGAGACAGACGCTCCTTGTTCTGATGAAAGATAGAGCTTGGGAAAATGATCGGGAAAATATTCCGAGTGAATTCCAGTGACACAAGGAGCCACTTTGTTCCGCAGGAAATGGACTTTCATTTCATTTTTCTTCTTAAATCATCTTGTAATTTAGCTGACAAATAGTTGTGATGACAACTGCTGAATGAAAGTGAACAGGAAGATACATTTCACTTGCTTGAAAGCAGTAGAGGCTTTTCCTTCCAATTATACTTCTGATTTAGATCAATGCTCAAATACTTCCATTTTCTTCATAATCACAACTATAAAATTAATAAAAAACAAAGTAAAACAGTAGAAAATTATTTGAATAATAAATTATAATGAAAAAAAATTTATAACTCCTTCACAAAACATCCTACTCACCAGTTCAGTTATTCAGATGGAGGCACAGTGGGATCCAGAGGAATACAAGAGGCTCTGTGCTGCTGATGCTACAGGTGTGCTTATATGCAGGTGTGCAGGAAGTGGGAGGAGCTTGCTCTGAACTGGAGGTGTGTTCACTGCACCTGAAGGTTTTGAGGAAGGTAGATGTAGAGTCTTGTAATGGAGCACACCTTTCCTTTTTCCTGCCTATTGTTGAGGTGCAATAAGCGCAGATACTCACTTTGTACCTGTTTCATATGAAGGCAGTTGCAGAATCAGCCTCACAGGTCAGAACTACAGCCGTCAGCTCTGTTAGGAGCCATTTCTAAATTACCAAAATATTTTTTCTAGTTTGATCATTTCTGTAGAGAACTGTACAGTATGTATGTATAGAGTCGTACAGATGTAATCTCTGTCATCACTTATGACCCACTGGAAGTGTGGTGGTGTATTTTTCTGCAGAGACTCTTCTTACTTCTTATTTTGCTGCGTTCAAAACATTCCTGGGTGAGGTGAGGTTGGGACTTTATAAAAAACCACAATTATAGCAAAGCAAAATGCGGACAAAGCTCATTCCAATATGAGACGTTTTCTGATGGACAGGTAGGTGCCAGCAGTTAGCGTACTTAGCTTGCTAATGTACCACCTTCTTCATTTCAACAGGTGTGATGTTCCTTAAATAGTGGCTTGCATTGTATCTACGTACAGGCAGTGTAGGGAGGAGGGGCCAATGTTGTGTTTACAAACAGTAACCGAAAATTCCTGCATAGTATACCTTTAAAGATCCCCTCCAGACGTGTTTAAGACATGTGCAAGAGCTCTGCTTGTAATAGTAACTTGTGTTTTACAAATAAATGAATAAATAAACTAATTACCAAGTTAAATTCATTGAAAAAATCAGGATCTATGAACATGCAAATAATTCTTGATTTCAATTGTTTAACTGCTGGACACAAGATGTCTCCTACTAGTCACTGAAAAGTCCACTCTTAGTGTACTCCTGTGTGCCCTGGAGGTTTCAAGTTTCCACATCACACCTTATAAAGCTGCCCATTCGGACTACGACTGGCCTCCAAACTAGTTGTGATATTACAAAGTCATGCTCATACCCAGTAAAACTCTTCAAATTTAAGGTGAGCACAGATACATTTGAAAACAGCCTTTTAGAGTCAAACTACACATGCATCATGGGGACTTTAAACATTTGGGGCAGCACAGAAAACTGTAACCAGATATTATCACCCTGTAAAGTTGATATAGTGAACATGCTTGCAAACAACTTCCTGTTTACACATCCAGCAGACATGGATCAGCATGATCAATCATCTGGAGTCATGTTTCTGGCAACCTGGGAAATGTATATCCACTCTCCTTTGAGCTCTGTTTTTGGTCTCCATTAACTGCGGAGTGAAATAGCTACTAAATGATCCACTTTGCTTACAAGCTGGTTGTTATCTGTCAGCTGTTTGGAGCTCTGCGGGCAGGGAACAATCTGTTTCTAGAGCTTTTTCCGCTGAAAACTGCTTGCTTTGGTTGAAAACAGGATTGATGAGATCAGTGAGTGAACCACAACAGTAAAACTGTGGGCTGTAAAACCAAAACACTGAGCTAAAAGATGATAAAATGCTCTGCAGAGTTGAGGAGAACTACACAGTTAGATGATAATTCTCTGTGGGTTCATTAACACCAGAGACACTTTTCACATTACCATAAAAATATAGATTAGTGCAGCTTTGAATACTGAAAAACACGTACATACCAAGATATTCTGTCAACAGATATTCAGTCAGTGATGCTGACAGTACTCATTTTTCACCCAGCAGCATCACTGCTGACAATAAAGCGTGCCCTCTCATGTATCTGTGCTATTAAATATCTCATTATCATCACCACCCCTTTACTGTCTGGATGTGGGTAGGTGGAGCACCTGCCTGCAGTTTTCTGGAGCCCTCCTGTCCTGCAGTCAGTCATCTCGCTGTAACCTGAACCTCCTTCTACCGGTCGGAGATAAAATATTCAGCAAGTCACTCACAGAGAAAGAAAACCTGCTGGCAGAAGCACTTTGGAACAAACACGGTGTGAACTCATAATAGTTTACATGCAGACGCAAAATGAAGCTTGTGTCATTGTAAATAAAGTTGTAACTTTGAAGAAGAAGCTATATTTTAGCCGCAGGGGAAAAGTTTAGACTGACCATTGTCATTTATTTACTCCACACACATACTCGTGTGTGACTAACAGACGCTGCTATGGTCAATATTTACCTTCATTTACTGAGTGGAAGTAAATATTCTCTTCACACACACACACACACACACACACACACACGCTCTCGTGCTCACACAGCCCTACAGACTACTGATACTGTAGTTCAGTCCTGTAACTCGTGTGAACTTTGTATATGCAAAGTCTTGTAGAAGAGGGACATAGAGGGACGTGTGATATTAAAAATGTGTGGGTAAAGCGTGTGTTTTTCTCATATTATCATATTCAAAAGTGAGTTGAAAATATTCCCTGTCTTTCAGCACTGCAAATGTCTCTATTTGCATCCTCAAACATTCTGCTTTTAGTTTGTGTGAGCTGTATTGGAGCAAAAAGCAAATAGCTACATTACTATTATTCAAGTTTATGACTTTTATTTTTCTTTTAATTGTCTTTGCATTTTATGAGCTGCAACATACGTAAAAAAAATCAACA
>JAPZEB010000011.1:13251307-13266132 GCA_029783705.1 Chaetodon striatus | reverse complement strand
AGTATATGAGGAAAATATGGTGTTTTTGAACATTAATAAAGAATGCAAACCAACACATTGTCACTCTGTCCTCATCACATATCGATGCTTTGTTATGGACCTTCCATGTTCAGGTACGACATGCAAGGTACCCTGGGTGTGTTGGTTGTTGACGTTCTAGGACGTATTGTCAAGTTCTGCCTGTTACATGCATTGTCTTCTTTCAAAATAAATGCAATACGTCAGTACAACAACGCCAGTGACCTCTCTAAGCATGCTACTGTAGGTGTGTACATTTAAGTAAACTAAACTGCTACATGTAGCTACATGCTAACATCAGGGAAACATGTTATCTTGGTTGCTGATGCAGATCATATTCCTGCTGGAACATGTCTGGTTGTAAAGATTTTGGTTCAGAAGCATTTACTGGCGATTTTTCACAGTAAAAAATGCCGCTTTTCGCTGTTACAGTCATTTCCCCACAGCAAAAACTGTGAGGAGACTCTGAGGTACAGAATAAAATGTTAACCAGTCAGAACAGACTGGCCTTTTTCAGGAAGGGGGCTTAAAAATACAGGCGCAATAACACAGTGTCTCAGACAGAGGGTGAATATAGGAGTTCCAGCACAGACAGTATGAGAGGAGAAAAGTGTTTTTTTGAAGATTAAAGCATACAACATATTACAGTAGAAACCCAAAATACAAGTATGAACCTGAAAATGAGCACAACAAGTCTCCTTTTAAAATACTACTCCCTCTCTGACAGTAGAAAAAAAACTGTAAATATGATGAATTCTCAAAGACAAAAATGTCAGCTGTGTCCTGCAGATTTAATCGCATCTCATACAGGGAGGGTAGATATTTGTCACTGCCGTTAATGTGCGTGCTCGCTCGTGTCTTTTCTACTGAGCATTTGTTCAAGTGTGTTTATCTGCATGTACATGTGTCAGTGTGTTTAACCGTTTGTCCGTGAGTGTGTGACTGAGCTTCATTAGGGTGCTCTGAAGCGAGAGCTCTCCTGCTCTGTCTTGTCTTTGACCAACTAACACCTTGAGTGAAACCTTAAAATTTGCTAAATGTTATCTTAGGCGCTGCATTCAGAGGCGTTTGGCAAAACTGCAGCATGAAAGAGCGGCTGTGAAGCGTGTCTGGCTGGAATGCAAAACACAAGTCATGGTCATCACTCTGTCACCATACAGATACAGGCCAGGCTTTGAGGACATGTGGTGTGTGTGTGTGTGTGTGTGTGTGTTCTTTTTTTCTGATATATTTAGGCAAGGCACTCCCTATTGCTATATTAATGTTATCAGTAAAGAGAATTCATCCTCAACAAAGCAACAAAGATAAGTTAATATAGAGATTATTTGAAGGAGCTAACATCTATATTTTTTTTGAAAACAGTGGATCAAATGATTGTATTTAATATAACAGGGTCACATATTGTACCACACAGACAATTATGACCCAAATCTGCAATTCCTTTCAGCTCCAGAAAACTTTATAGCATCTTTCAGCTCATTATTTTATTTTTCCTTCCCCAATTTTACTCTTTAAAATCATTGTATACTACCCGCCTAGCACCCAGTGATGGACATACAAAATAGGCAGCATGCTTGTGAACATCGATGAGCATTTAGCAGCCACAGAGATATTTCTCTCGGACGTTGGTTGAGACCAAAAACATAGCTAAAATGAAAGTGAATGCTGGATTTACATCTGCTGGACGGCCAGAAACACAACTCCAAACGAGTGCTTATGTTGCTCTGTATTTGCTGGATGTGTTACTAGGCAACTGTTTGCTAACAAGTTAACTGTATAGGCACAGAAAGTGAAATGTCACTGTTGTGTTCACAGTTTGTATCCACAGGGACTGCCCACAATTACAAAGCCCCAACAGTCCAAAAAAATGTCTCACTTGGCTGAAAGCCCATTTGTATGAGAGCCTCTTATCACAAAAACAAATGCCCATTCTTCTGATGGGCTTTTCCTCTAAAGGCATTCTCCCATAAAGAATCACATGTCTAACTATTATGCAGAATGTCACCATCCAACCTTCTGACAATGTCAAAGGCATGACTCACCATACTCTGCCTCTGACTGGCAGGTACTTGTTGCCTTTGTCGTTTGGGTTGGTTTGGTCCAAAATAATCTATAACAGAAGCTGCACCAGAGGTACAAAGTGGTATACACTTCTCCTAAGTGAGTGTGGTCTTCTCTCTCCCTGCATACCCCTGCCTTGTTTGAAGGTGCTGTAAACAACTTTGGGGATGGATGAAATCAGACTCAAAATAACACAACACTATATACAATACAAATGTAATGTTTGTACCTTATTTTGCAGGTCGTTTTTACCTGGTAGCTTAATGTCATATTAACCTATCACTTGTTGCCAGATCGCTCAAGAGCGTGTTGCTAAAACAGAAACATGTCTCCAACAAGGTAAATTTTCTCCTGATTTGTCCGTCTGAAAAAATGCAATTTCAGTGTCTGAATGTCTAGAAGGGTTGGGGCTTGTAAAAAAAAAATGCATCTGATATTTACTTCAGTGAATATAGGGGTGAAGGAAACAGTCATAATCTGTACTCATGTTCACTGATCCCATTGGAATGAATGGCCTCTGCCGCTAATCTCCTAAAAGAGCGTGACAGTGGCAAAACCCATGTGACACAGCTACAGGAAATGAATCTATAGTGGTTTATCAGCAGTCTCTGGTTAGCTTTAGGTATGAGGAGTGAGACTGGTTAAGGTTAGAGTAAGCCAATCAGAGGCAGGGTGGGGAGGGTCTTTCATTCTGTATAATAATTAGCCACATACTTCTGTTTGGGGAGAGCGCACAGTGCATTGTCAAAGGAATGGCCCTGCGGAGAAATGGCTATTTGTTTTGGGATAACAGGCTATTGCCCAAATGGGTTTCCAGTCCACTGGAACATTTTGCAGGCTATTTTCAGACTATTGTTAAGAGGCTTCAAAATTATGGGCTGTTGTGGCATGGCACCATTTCCACTGCCTCGAAGTTGCAAAACGTCAAAATGAAATCAGCTTAATATTTCAGCTTAGTTTAACATTCTACAATTTACGGTATTTTTCTCAAAATTTCTGCACAGTCTTGGCCCTCTCCCACTGAATCCCATTGTTATTATCAAAACAGCTGAACTCCAGGTTAAACAAAAAGAGCAGTAAGAGTGCAGCAAAGCTTTGCAAACACAATTTTTCCACGTGGTAAAAGAACACAGATATTCCTCATATTTTCTTTTTATCCAGTCAAATCTCTGACTTTGACAAACACTGAGACTGCTTAGTGCCTGGGTACACCACATAGTAGCATAGCAAAATTCATTTGCACACCCTCACAGAATGGGTGGTGTTGGTTTTACGCTCCTGAGATGTTCTCGTCTCGTTCTCGTGTAAATGTGCCTGCATGGCTCTCCTGAGAAAACACAAAGTTTAAAAACAACACTGTCTGCTGTGTAAGTGAGCACATGTGCATGTGTCTGAGTGTGTTTACCCTTTTGAAGCTCTCAGATTATCAATCTCCATGAGTGCTGGTCGTGGATGCAGTGGCACTTGTGGCTTGTGGGTGTGTGTTTTATACATGGAGCAACCTGCATGGCAGTTCAAAGCCACCCTGCGCAGCATGAGGGGATGAGAGGAGAGATGAAAGCAGCACTCGACAACGTGTACAGTCTAAAGATCACAGAGCGAAATGGCAAGGAAGGCTCACCAACATAAACAAATCAAACACACCTACATTTGAGAGTTTATCAAACCAAGTGCACCCACATGTTGGCGGCTCTTGATGGTATGGATGCAGCAGACGTCTCATGGAAGAAAAGTGCACTTTAGTGTTACTACCAGAAAATGAAAATTCAATGTATAAGATTTCACCTCACACTTGATTATGTTTGTTCATTTAAATAGATGCATTACCAAAGTTTTGCCTGTGGACCGACAATTTCAGGTGATAAAAACTGAATTGTTGAACATAAGAAATTTGTTTTGTCTCCGTGAACTTCATCTTCAAAGAAAACATCTCGCAGCTTTGACTGCTGGTGCTCACCACTGCTTCAGACATATATTTTATTATGTCCAACCTGACGCTGAACAATGGGAATACTGACAGTCATGTGTTACGAACAAGTCGGGTTGTTTGAGTATTTTAGCGCTTCAGACTCCCAGGCGAGCTGTTGCTTTGTGAAAGCGCCGTATTGTATTTCTTTCCTGTGCCAGAGCCCGTTTCCTGTGGAGGTGCCGTGTCAAACGATGACCCTCTGTTTCCTGCAAGTCGCATGGAGACAGGTCTGCCACGAGCCCTGGGGCCTCACCGCCAGCCACTGAACAACCTCCGAGCCCCCACTCTGTCTGTCTGTCTGCTTTGAAAGTCCCCACCTTGCCCTTTTTGGATCGCACTTATCCCAGCCCTGTCTTTTGTGTCCTTACCTCCCTTTAAATCTTGTTTATTTTATCTCCCTTCATCCCTCTTTCATCCACCTCCTTCTTCAGTGTTTTATTTGCCACCTCCTGTCTGTCCTCGCTCCCTTCTCCTCCATGTTTCCCTCTGTCCACACCTCCTTTCCTCTTAGCATCCCTTCTTCCCTCCTCCCTTTGTCCCGCTGTCCAGGTCAGAGGAGGGTCTGTCAGGCGTTTCCTGTGCAAGCCGCAGGTCCAGACCACACCTTGCGAGGGGATTTCTGCAACTACCTTCGGTGACGCACTATAGAAACAAGGAGACATGCACCCTCATGTCTGCACACATACACCGAGCTACTGTACATACTCAAAAGTATATGGTTGTTTTTGGCAATATGCTGCCTTGCTGAAATGATGTCTGTAGGATAAAAAGAAGCGTGTGGGAAAAATGTTGAAAACACGCAGAATAGAAAGCGCATTCAACTGCAATTATATCAATGCTCCATCTAGAATAAGTCAAAACAAAAAAAGCTCAAAGTGTATTTTTACATTTGCTGAATAAAATCAGTGACCATCAGCAGAGAGCTGCTGACCTCCCTTATAAGTCAAGTCCCTGTGTTTTTGTGCACTGAAACAAGACGTCTTTACATCATATGCAAACACCCTAAGGCCAAATCTCTGCTTCTGACTATGAGAAAGCTGTCAAATCATGCATTACTATCGGTCCCCGAAGACAACTACATGGCACATGGGTTAAAGCCTCACCCTGCCTGACGTTTGTAGTGAAGCATGTAAAACTTCTATAAAATCACTACTATTACTACTAGTTTTTTTTAGTGTGTGTGCTGAAACAAACTGAGCTTTTATGGTAACTTAAACTTCAACTTTGATCTTGGACAACGTCCCGGTGGTACGTGAGCACATGTGTGTAGGTATTGGCACAGTCCGCTATGTTCCACAGGCCAGCATGTCTTTGAATTCTCATCTCCTTGGATTGAAGGTCAGGAGTGCACACGCGTGCCGGCAGCAATAACACACTTCACCGAGGATCTCCGAAATGACTCCTGTAGTCTTCTTCCAGTCCAGGTCAGAGGCAGGAAGTGAGCTGGGAGAAAAGGAGGAAGCAGAAGCAGCTCTCTCTGGCTGCAGGTAGTGACCCTGAACCTTGACCTCCAACCTCAGCCTCCATCAGTCTGACAATACACACTCTGACAAAACACAGATGTGCAAACACGGCGGTGTTGCATACAGATTTGCAGATATTGAAGGAGCTGTGTCTGGCAGCGTGAAGCCTCTGAATAGCTGATCTTTCTTGCGTTTTGTGAATATTCTGCTCTAAGGGTCTTTAAAAGATCAATAAAGACATCAAAATCCAGAATTATAATTTATCTTTTTATTATCTGACAACAACAATAACAGCATGTTGCATTTGTTCACTCATTAAATTTACAGAGGTGGTCAGGAAAGCTGTATGGAATCACAGACTTGGTTCACACAATCATCCATCCGCCTTTCCTTTATCAAACTGTTTGACGATGCTGGAGGTACAGCTGACATGAGCCCTGTCCAAAACCAACCCTCAGACCTCTCAGACATAAAGGTGCCAAAACCAGCATCCTTAATGCTGGTGTCTGCACCCAAGAGATTTAAACCTTTTAAATCATCATTAATGTATCAGCTGTCACAAGAAGTCTGGCTGTTCTTGGACAGAGCCCATGACTTTGGAGGGAGCTGCCTCACCAAGTCCAGAAGAATAACCTGCTGCCATGTTTTGAGGGCTCCAGTTTACCCTCGATGGGTGGGTTGGGCTCTGGACGTGGTCTAGAATGGTAGGGGTTCTCAGGAAGGGGCCGCGTGGTCGCCACTTTAGTCACCTAAGAAAGAAGAGGAACATGGATGGCATGAGTTTTCATGTTTAGTTTTAATGATGCAGTGTTTTACAAGGCTTAATTCTTCTGTTACCACTGACTTGAAATACAACAAATACCTTATATGTCAGGGAATTAAACAACATTTATATGTGCCAATATCTGATTACACAGCAAAAATGTAATACCTGAAGTCTGAAACACCTCGGAAAATTAGCAAGCAGACCTTTTTGATTGTCAAGCAGAGTTTAAAAATAATAAATTATCAAATTAATAAGTGTATATGTCTTAGAAGAAACCCTGCATACTCTGTGCTATGCTCCAGAGGTTTCTGTACACAAATTAACATTCTGCCTGTGCCCTGAACTGACTGAAATCTTTTCCATCCTCCTCTACATCTTGAAGCTCTTCCCGATCAGGATTTACATCCTATCTGCTCTTCTTTGTCCGCCTCGTCTCTCATTTTTCCCCTGCTTTTTTTTCCTTCTTTGCAATTTCTTCATGACGTCTAAATCAAGCCTGTCTGTCCTTAATTCTCTCCCTGACATGTCCTTGTCTTACTCACAGCCTGAATGTGTACTACTCTTTCCTCTTTAGTTCACTCCCACCATTTAAAACAGAAGTCGTTTCATGGGTTATACAGCAGAGATGCCAGAGAAACTCAGCCAGTGAGCAGACACTCAACCTGGACATGTCTCAAAGTAATGTGATGTCAGATTTCTGTTCTTTTGTTTCCCTGCTCATGCGATTTGATTCCATGAACAACAGCTCCGCTTGACAAGTGCAAAATGGCCAGAAAGTTGATTACAGCCATTCACAGATTCCCAGGTTTGTCCAAGTGTCTTTCAAAGACCACAGAAATAAATGTCCAAAAAGCTGTTAAGATCAGTTTTTGGTCTTGTTTTGATTGCTGCTACCTAATTAGTGCTCGCCAGCAAGTTATGCAAGCCCCTTAAAATGGCCATTTTATGAAAAGAAAAACCAAAGCAACATAGAACACATGATTTGCCTGCTCACAACTGTAGCTGAATGAGAGTACTACGCAGATGCAATCAGAGCCTCTTACACAGCCCATAATCAGCCAGAATGGAGCCCATCAACCAAGCTGTTCACATTGTGAATGCAGTCAATCCCTCACAAGTCTCACCTTAGACAGGTCTCCCAGCTCAGGTCTCTGCCACCCCAGCTTATCAAGGACGCAGCTGTCGAAGGCTTGCTGCTGCTGACGGCAGCGGCGCAATTCTCCCAAGTTTGAATAATCCAGACAGGTCCAGTACTCTGTGAAGGACTCGGCACAGTTTCCCTTGATTTGCCTAAAAAGTACAGAGCAGCGAGAGATTTGAATCAGAATCAAATATGCAAGAGTATGATTGAAAAAGTCCAGAAAACTTGGTTCCTGTGCATGAGCTGGAACTCTTCTCCTTATACATGCTTAAAAAAATAGTTTAACAAAGATATAAGGACTCACAGAACTGTTAAAATGTTCTGAAAATGTCCTTAAAGTACAAACACACACACGCTGAAACCATTCTACCATTCCCTCCAGGATTTTGTAAGCTGTTCTTTGTGATTGTTGCGGCATGGAATGGCTGAGCTCATGACAACTTTTCTAAAAAAAAATTGCAATGCATGTTGAGATATTTTTAGGTTTTTTTGCAATGTAATTGCAGGAGAAAATGAAAATTGCAAAAATAGTTGCAAAGCTGTCTTCGATTCAGAGCCTATTATCATGAGCATTCAGTGTTACCCTCCGAATTAGAATGATTTGTGTTTATGGCGGATGGGAGGGAGGCAGCAACAGCTAATCGCTGCCCATCAGTTTGATGCAGCGCTGAAAGACCATCTCCGTGAGCTGGTGTCCTCCTGCTCTCTCTGCCGAGTTAGCACAAGCTAATACAGCAATAACTAACATCCAACACCAAGGTGTTAAACGGCCACAATCTTACACCACCAAAGGAGCTTGACTCCGTCATTAAACCCATTAATAAACGTTGGGTAACGGTAGCCGTGGGACGCTAACAGATAGCCCTGTTACTGTGTGTGTGACTCTGTCACAGGCACAGCAATAGTCTCATGATGAACACAGATAAACGTAGTATGCCAAGGAAGGACTGAGTGAATCAATATCCTGCATGCAGCATCAAAATGACATGAGATTAAATCCTTTTTAAATAGTCAAATTTACAGTTAAGTTGCAGTCACTGGACAAAATTGGATGGTTGTGCTGAATTAACACGGATTTGCTGAATCTGTGTAACGTGTTCGCAACACTGCAACATCCTGCAACATCCTGGAGGGACTGTTAAACCACGTTTTATACTGAAAACTACAAATAAAATTAGCAGCACTGTGCACTTTCTGTTTGCATACACATTAAATTAATAACACAGCTAATACCTTATGTAAACATATGAAAATCAAATGTGCATTAACACTTGGGAAAACCTGTCTTTGAAATGCTTGCTTAAGAGTCTGTGTCACTGTAGATGACGACAAGGGATCACTGGCATCTGTGTTTGCCTGCTATACAACCATTCTGTAAACAAAGGAACAGTAAAACAAACCCATGTTGCATGCTGCGTCTGCGTCTGGAAGACTGTTCCTAAATTTAGCTGATGCTGGACATTATTTACTGTGAGTTTCCAAAGCACATTTATCAAACATGGTTTTAATGATAGTTGAAATTTGGAACCGTCTTGAATTTTACCGTGCTTTAATGTGAAAGTGTTTACTGTTAATCCCTATATAAGAGTTGGAAAGAGTCCTTAACAAATCACAGCTCTTCCTATGTACCTAAAACTGCTCAGATTTAAAATCCACACTCTAATTATGTCAAGAATTTTCATTAAATTGTGCTTTATGACATATCAGGATTAGTCAATAGATTTCAGAAGTTTCTGTTACAAAAACTCTCTGAACTGGTCGCATGAATGAGGTGCTCAAGGTGTCTGGCAGTTGCCAGAAGCACCTAAGAATTAAACCAGGTCCTGGGTGCAATTACAGCTTTTCTCAAATCTTTCCTCATTATAATAATTACAGGTATTTCTCTTTCACAGTAACTCTCAGTTTATCTTTGAGGTCAGAGTGTCGGTGGCTTGTTTCAGCTTTAGAATTAGAGGTCATGTGTTTTTTGAGAACCAGAAACACTTTCTGTTTGAGACACGCAGACAAACATACAAAAGCACCTTATAGTTACTGCATGGGCATCAGAATATAACCAGGGCTCAGTCAAAAACTTTCAGTAAACACAGACACAGCAGTTAAGAGTGAAAAGGCCCAGACCACTTCCTCAAATAGCCCCTGAAGGCAATTTTATGGACACAATAAACTCGGTACTTATTCATGTTTTAAAATTAACAAGGTTTTTTTCCTACTGATTGTTGTTTTTAAAAAGTGGCATAGAGAAACGACATTGATGTTGATGTGATGATGTTAACTGCATCATACTTAAGTCACAATTTATCTGTATATATTTCAAGATAACCAGTAGCAAACTGTTATAAAAGTTAATAGATTTTTATAAAATGAAAATTAATGTAAAGTAAAACGAAAATAATAAAAGCATTGTGGGACTAAATACTGATTCAATAAGATATTAACAAGATTAAGATATAATGGAAAATAACTTTTGAGACATCAGGCAATATACCAGGAAACTTTAAGTACTTGAAATGTTGATCAAAAATCTGTTGTTGGTGTTTTTACTTTCTAAAAATCCAGTTTTGTCATGGCATGAAGAATAAACTCACCATAAAAAGTTGGAGGAGATGTCCTTTCCCATCAAACTCTCACATTGATAAAGTATGGATTTACCCAAAGCCCCCCACTCTCCAGGGTTTTATTCTAATGTTTGTGTGTGAATATACTTTTATTTTACAAGTTGTCTGCAAATGAATCACTTATCTTAATCTCATACTAGTGACGCAATATGCACCATTTGCAGCCAGATTTCTTAAATGTCTTTAAGACAACAACAAAACCAAAATCACGCACTCAGTAGTGCATGTAAATTAATGGAGGAATAAAGTTTTGTAAACATCAGTGCTTAGCTTGGTCCAGAATTAAAATGTCATCTTCAACGCCACTCTTTTTTTTCTGTAAAACCTGTTCACTCACCTCCGTCCATTATGGTTCACAGTAACTTAATTTTCACCCATGTTCTCTCTCCTACTCTTACACACATTACTTGAGTTAAACAGCAAACCATTCTACTTGGACATCGAAGACTGATATCTACATCCCACTTTTGCCAGCGGCCAATGGAATGAAATGCATATTAGCAGGACAAGTTACAGGAAACTCTGTACACTTAACAACTGTAACCCCTGAAAGAACAACTCTCCAACAGCAGTATTTGCAACCTCAGAGCACATTTTCTATCCACATGTCCATCACAGAGGAAGAAATGTAAAAACTCTTGACCACAAACCTCTTTTGACCAAAGTTCCAAATGGACTCTCAAAACTAGGCAACCTCCAGCTGGCTCCAGAGTACAGCCACATCTTCAATTACCCACTGACCACAAGCACAGTGTTCAGTTTTGCAGATGACACCCCTGTGGCGGCCCTTATCTCTCTATTCTGCCTAATCACTAGGTTTTTAATCATTTTACTGTTACCAACATTTCTGAGTAGTTAACCCTTCCTTTGAACTCCAGAAAAAACCCACAATGTATAAGCCTTTTTGAAACCCCATTTCAGACACTGTGTCTATGTATACCAGAAGAATTTGGCACTTACCTAAAGAAGTTGAGTGCACACTCATTAACTTTCCTCCCTTCTTCTAGACATTTTCTGGGATCCTTTTCCTCCCAACGACAGAGCATGAACTCCTTGTTGGGTTTGTCACACTGGGACCCAAAATGGTGGGCAGCTGCCTTCAGCACTGCAGAGGACACATTTATCTGGACAGAAATATAAAAAAAACAGTGCACCTTGGTAAGAATTGGTATTTTCATAATATAGAAACAACAAGATATCATTTTTAATGTACAGGGTTAGTTTTATGTAGCTTGACACTTGTTGATATTAGTGAACCCATTAAAAGAGCAAAAAGAAAGTGTTTGATCAAAGATGATGGATCAATTTTATTTATCTAATGCAGAGAGAGAATCAGTGCATGTGTAGCATAACTGGGAACAGCTGGAAACCGGTTGGATTGTTCCAATAGTGAAAATTTTACCCTTAAACATGTTGTATTTAGCCCCCTCTTATATACTATTTACTTTTTTAAAAACTAGATATTGCGATGTAAGAGTCAGCTAGTATGTCTGCAACATTTTATAGAGGACAACCACTCACTCTTCAGACCAGCAACTGTCCAACTACAGGGCTGTTGCTAGGTGGATTGTGTTGCTGTCTAATGGTAATTTCATCAGCAATGTGATGAAAATGTTTTGCAGTTCTTTAAAAGAAAATGACAATAATTTGTGAGGACCTAATCAATACCACCAATATCCTTCAAATGTATAATATCACAACGGTATAAAGCTGATAGTAGAAAGGTGAAATTATTGTGCATTACAGTGTAATTCTTCAAACACTGGATTTCATAGAGACGTATACCTGCACGCACACGCATGTCATAGTAGTGTTGGAGAGACAAGCTGTTGCTAACTGACACTTGACTTCCAAGGACAAGTTCAATGTGCCAAACAACACTGTTGCTTTCAAAAACAGGCCAGAGATTTGTTTTGTTCAGCCACTGTGAAGTTACTGTCACCACAGGTGCGAATTTAAGAGTTAATGTGGGCAATAAAGAGTGCCATACAGCATTAACGACGGTTAACAGCTAATGAGTTCCTGCAGAATGTTGTTCTTCTAATGTTGCTACTGTGGATATCATAAGAATACCGGACATTTACCAGCTTCAGTTGCATAGAGAAACATTTGCTTGTTGGATAATGACTAATCTAGGTTATCAAACTAACGTTCAGCACCGTGAAGGCAGGTAACGGAGGTGGAAAAAGTTAAAAGCTACCTTACTAAGCAACTTCTGAACCATACAGCAGTTAGCATCAGCTAAGCTAGTTAGCTAGCATGTTCTGTCTTACTCCGTTTTTTAATTTAAGCTTAACAATAACCGCTGCTCACCTCATCGACGTTCAGCTCCTGCAGCGAGGGAATCTCCACTGTTGTGGGCATGGCGTCGTGTCTGTAAAATAACACAAACACAGAAGATCAAGTGAAAAACATTCAAGGTCCTCGTCGGGCTCCAGGACGAGCGACGAGGCCGGAGAAGGTCAGTTTACTGCGCCTGCGGTGCTCAGTTGGGAGACGCGTTCTGATGACGTAACAAAAGCGTCACCATAAACGAAGCTGGCGCATGCGCACTTAAGGAGCTGTAAAACAAAATAATTTATTTGAATCAATTTGTCATTAGTTTTGTCAAGTTTTATTTCCTAATTGTTAAAATGATAAAACAGTGACAATTCATCCATCTGCTCCTCAAACTGAACAGTTTAAACTGCAGCCTCGCTTTGACTCTCCGTTGCCAAGTTACCATGGTAACGGTACACTTGACTGTTGTGCAGCATTGCTCAGTCGATATTAAACCCACGGTGTGTGTGCTTGTTGGTTTATTTTAAGGAGAAAGGGTGCTGTAAGTCCATACAGTAATGGAGCTTATCGGAGGCAGTTACAAAGGAGATACAAAAAATGGCAGGTAAATATGTAGTGAAGTCAGGACATCAGGTAAAATGAGACAAGTAAGGTTTTACATCTTAGCAGCCAGTCACCAAATACACCGTTGCATTGTAACTACAAATATGCTCTATATTAATCAATATTTTTTATTGGTCGTAGATAACTATTATGGGCAAAACAGAGATGAAAAAATATTGCTCCCAGTCAGAACTTATCAGGAAAGTTATGTGGCATGTTGATTTCTTCTCTGTAGTAATAGGAATACTGCAGCTAAAACAATAAGGGTATAACAACAGAAATGGTTGTAGGATGTTGCATTTTATTAAATGTTTGAGTTTTAATCAAAATATTTTTACAATAAACTTTACCTTTCATGGAATAGGATAAAAGGGGACCTTTTTGCTAAAGTTACTTCAGCCTGTTTTTTGAGTTTGCTATTGTGTGCCACCCTGTAATATTACAGATATTTTTAGTATTTTTGTCACTTAAAAAATATTAAAGATGACGCAGTGAGTCCATCTACAATAGTTCAGAATAAGCCATTATTGGTATCCTGCACATACAGTATGCATGTCCATTGCAGACAATATGAGACCAAGAAAACAGGCAGCAAAAGAACAGGGAAAGCATGGCAGAAAGGTTGGATGATCTTTTTTAATTAGTAGCCACATGCTATATTAATAGGTTAACTGGTGACTCTAAATTGTCCGTAGGTGTGAATGTGAGTGTGAATGGTTGTCTGTCTCTATATGTCAGCCCTGTGATAGTCTGGGGACCTGTCCAGGGTGTACCCTGCCTCTCGCCCAGTGTCCAGGAGGATAGGCTCCAGTGACCTGTGACCCCTAACAGGATAAGCGGTTACAGAAAATGCATGAGTACAGGAAATGTCTTTGGTTTTAGTCTCGGCTAATTTGGTCAAATTTGTCAACACAACAAGCAAAAGGAGGCGTTGGTGCATATGTTTAGTGAGACGGGGATGTTTCCATGACTGTGAGTCAACTGCCTTTACAAAGTGTTGTGTTTGTCTTAAATACTTATTCTGAACTATTAAATCTAAAATTGCAGATTCGGAACCTACTTGCAATCATTTAATATGATTTAGCTTTACATCAGAGTCATTTTTGGTTTTTTTTTAAGATCATTTTTTGGGCTTTTATTACCTTTATTCCAGTGTAGCTAGAGAGTAACAAATAAGGGGGGGAGAAAATGAAAAATGTTGTGCAGCAAAGGGCCGCAGGTTGGAATCGAACCGGGCCACTGCAAAGGACTCAGCCTACTTTGGGTAGACACGCCAATGCAGTGGTTCCCAACTGGTGGTCCAAAAGTGGGTCGTGGGTCCATTCTAAATGGACCGCAAGTGACTCGCATATAAGTCAAGTTTATAAAAAACATACTTTATTTTGAGGTACAGTGCATTTTCGGCAGAGAGTTTTTATTTTTAAGAGACGGCAGACTAACTCGACGACATGGCCAAACACAAGTATAACACTCAATGTATTAACCTGTGTGGACCTTGAACGAATGACTAAGGAGAGATCTGGACCCTGTGGCTGGACCAGTTGGACACCACTGCTCTAATGTATCTACATTTATATGCAGATATCTGTTTACAGAGATTAGCTGAAATGGCTGGAGCACAGAAGAGGAAGTCTTGGCGCGGATATCCGCTGGCTCGCCGGATCTCCTGAAATATTGACTGTTGCCCCCAGAGGCTTGACGTCGTCAGGCTGATAGCTGATGGGCTCAGAGATTGCATTGTTATTGGAAATGAGATTATAGCTCCTTTAAATTTGATTCGAAGAATCGGACTGTTTCATAAACTTAAGGAAGGACTGTTCTGTGGTGTGTATCTTCATGTCAGCGGTAAATCGTATCCACAGGCATGACCACAGTCTTCTCAGAATAATCCAAGCATGTAGCTGAATGT
>JAPZEB010000011.1:13236819-13251207 GCA_029783705.1 Chaetodon striatus | reverse complement strand
ATGACAACTGTACAGGGGATGAATTTTTAAATAATTCACCCGTTTCGATTTTTTTACAGCTTACCGTAAGTCATAAATATGGGTCTGTCGCTTTGAGTAACAGGCTGTCTGCTGATGGTGTCCTCAGCTTCTCAGTCAGCCCCACCTTCTCTTCTAAATATGGTGACTTCTGGCTCCAAATAAATCCATACATAAGTAAAGTCTATTGTCAGCACTGTTACCTTTGTTTAGCACAGTTTGCACTGTTAGCCCCGTTATCTGCTAGCTGCCAGCTTAGCCGCCTCCACGTTGAGAGCTGTGTGCAGGCAATTCTGGCTCAGATTCTGAATCATACAGTAGATATGCTCTGAACGTTGTATACAGCTCCTTTAAGTTTAGTATGTGCACATGTGCTTTTCCTACTGTGATGTATCAAAATGTATTTTTTGAAAAGGCCCTATGCAAACGACAATGGTGCAATTTGTCCTCACCTTAACAGGTACTACAGGAGAGTAAAGGCTCATTCATATTCCCTTTAGGTAGGTAATGGACATATCCATTTCAAAAATTGGAAAACATCACTGCCCACATACTTCCATGCCTCCTTTATGTTGGCATGGATACACACAATAGATAGCACAAGAGGGCAGTGTCACACGTTTCTGACAACAAACATGGTGACAATAGCAGAGTAGATTCTAATAATGTACCTTTTAATGTTACAGTGGTGGTGTTCTGTGAGGCCATTAAATAAAGTCCAACATGTGGACTGATTCGCTCCACCTGCCAATTTTAAAATGTCTTCATCATGCCCTTTGGTCCTGTCTCACTTGAGCTACACCACACTGCCTGCATGATTGCTGATGGTACTCTGTTTCACCCATATTCATGAGCTTTCATAAAACACGCACAAATATGGACAAAATGAACAAAGAGTATGTACAGAAGGATCCATCTGTATCCGTATACGTATCTTACGTAGAGCATAAATGAGCTGTAAGTGAGACATCAATCAGGCACAGTCTGTACACACCTGCACTGTCTTCAGAGGTCTAATTAGACAAATAGGCAACACCTGTGTGTGTGGACTTGTAGAGCATACCTTTTTGGCTCAAGCAAAACTGTGTCAAATATCAACCAAGAACTAAAAAGGATTGCTTGTGTCAGCAACAGTACAGTTTCTAGTACCGAACTGATGTGGCTCTATGTCTACTTTTAGATACACAAGCTGCTGTTCCACCACCTTTCGCAAAACATGCCCATTATTATTCACCGTTTCACCGCTGGTAGCAATAGAATAAAAAATGTAGCTAAATATATGACTGTAATGCTATATACGCTACAGTGAAGACACCTGTAGAATACTGCTGATTCTTGCAGTGAAGAGGTTGCACCCTTAAATTCACCAATAATGGAACTAAGAATAAGCTGGATAGGTTTCAAAGCCAAATTTCTCTTTATATTTTTCATGCAGATTTTAAAATAATGACGTCTCTACTGGATGGCTCCTGTTAACAGGTCATCACTTATCATCAGCTTTAATTCTGCTACGTTCTTCTGCTGCTCCTTAGACTGCTAGACTCATATGGCTTTTATAACCGTGATTTCTCCCTATTCAAACATTTCTATTGCTTGACACCAAGTTCACTATAATTTATCAGCCATGAATTTTAGAGGCAATGCAACAAATGGAAGTTATATCATACTTTTTAGTCTTTCACAATTACCTCAGGGCTTTAGGCTTCACAGTGACAACGTTAATTACACTTTGGCAAAATTGCTGTTTATTCAGTTAAAGGCTTGATTACTATAAATGTGGCCAAGATCAGGACATTCATTTACAGTAATTCATCTTAAGCAAAACGTACGCTTAATTAAATCAGTGGCTTCAATGTGTATTTTCTCGGAAGTCACTGTCAGGTTAAATTTGAAAATTAGCGAAAAAATGAAAGTTTCCCTAACCTGTCACTTCTGGCTCTTCTCCTTTGAGGTTCTTATTTAACGAGTTCTGTGCTCCTCTCTTGTCTTGAATCAGAGGTGCTACAGTAGAAGCTGTCACAAGGAAGAAAAGCTGTGTTAGACATAGTGAGCCTGTCAACACAGTGCCAAGCAGCCAGGAGAAGCCAAGGTACGGCAGCAGACACAGGGCACTGCAGCTGTCTACTCCAGAATATCAACATAAACTAGCCCGTAGCCTCACCTCACTTCACTGTAGAGATTTGTTCTTTTTTACTTGAGCATGAACTTTCACAGGCCACAGTTTAGTTCAGAATCTGTATCACATTATTCACCAGGTGCAGCACAAATCAGATGCAGTAATGTTTTCTAACTACAATGGATCTGTCTGTATGTCTGTCCTTTGATTTTCTCGACAACCATTCATTTGATCGGTTTCACACTTGCCGTGTGCTGAGGAGGACCCACGACAGTGCTGTGTTGAGTGCAAGCTCTTGAGATCTACTGGACATATTTATTAGTAGTGTGTTGCAATCTCCTAGAAGCACACACAGTGTAGAGCACTGGGGGGACCCTTATTACCTGTTATACCACTGAACAGCATGCGTTGTACAGCCCACTCTCCGTTGCTCACTACAGTACATTCGACAGATGAAGAAAAGGAGTCCAGAGATGTTACGTTGTAGCAAGCTCAAAATTTCAAGCAACATTGAGCAGCGTTGAGGCCATAAAATGTTTGTTTGAGCTTTTGTACCGAAATGACACGTACATTCTAGCATGGACCCAAGGAAGCGTAGTGTCCAGGGTGACGTTGTTTAAGTAACTAAGATCATGACAACACTCCATGGTATCCATTCTGCTCATTTCAGGTTCATACTTGTATTTTGGGTTTGTACTAGAATATGTCCACATGCTTTACTGTTCAATAACAATTTATTTTCCTGACGCCTTCTGTGCTGGAACATCTCTATCCACTCTCTGTCTGAGACGCTTCATTTTAGCACTTGTCTTTTTAAGCCCCCTCCCCTAAAAAGCCAAGTCTGCTCTGACTGGTCAGCGTTTCTGGCTCTTCGACATCTCAGTGTCTAAGCATTGTAGTTGCAGCCAGGAGAATGACTAACAGAGAAAAGCAGCACTTTCTTATATTAATAATCACCAATAAAAGCTTCTAAACACAATGTTTCAGCAGGAATACGTCCAAAATTGGGCAAAAATTAACATTATCTGCAAAAATAAAATGTTTCTGTGCCATTAGCATGTTGCTAAATGTCGCAGTGTAGTTGCAGCTGGGAAAAGACTCTGCGTAGCAGCACCTTAACTTGTTAAAAATCACCCATAGAAGCTTTTAAACCGAACTGGAAATGTTGCAGCAGGAATATGATCTAAAATCGAAGATAAATGAACAATATTGGCCACCAAGATCACATTTCCCTCATGTCATGTAGCTTCTTGTTGCAGTGTAGGCTGCGTAATGTAAAGACTTGCAGTAGTGTACCTCAAGCAGATGACTATTTAAAGAAGTCAGTCATGATCTGATGCCATCTTATAGCCAAAGAAAAAAAAAACATTGGAAACAGGGTCTTTAGAGAAGTCTAAACCATGAAGTTTTTGATCACAGGGGTTACTTTTGTATGGGTCTACCTAATTTAATATGAACATTCAACATTGTAACACTATGTTTATGACAGAAAACACGGAAAAGCATAATAGATACCATTTACTGTAAAAGCTTTGTTCCATTCCGATAAAAAAAATAAGATCTTACCTTGAATGGGCTTTCACACTTCACAAATAGTTTTGATCTTATTTGTCGAGATTTTGAGATATCCGTCTCAGACATTTCTTATTTCACACCAGTTCAAAGAAGCTAAAGGGAATTTCATTTTATGTTTTCACAGCATTGCTAAGTTTCACTTTTGAAATTCAACAGAAGCACTGTTGTGGTTACTCTGGACAATTCAGAAAAATTCGAAACTGCTGACAACATAATAATGCTTCTTTTGTTTTGTTTTTTACTTCTGGACAAAGATATTGCTCAACAAACAAAATCTAAACTACAGAAAAGGTTAGCTACCATTAAAGGTAACACAATATCCTTTTTTGTTTGTGATTTTGAGCAACTGCTCTTCTAAGTATTGACTAGAAATACTCCCATTATCCCGTTCTTTCACACACACACACACACACACACACACACACCTGAACAATGACAGACATCCTTAACTGTATTCCATTTCATCCCTTTGAAGAGCGTTTTGAGCCACAGCTGAAAAAATGCAATTGGTGAAGAAGGGACAAAGATGTTAAATGATCTCCAGTGTCTCCTAAGGGTGGGTCACTTGTTTGGATAATGGATAATACCAATTGTTATTGGGCTTTACACTGAATAAAGGTCATTAAAACTTTATGAAATGTGCCTTCGTAATGGTGCCGCTTAAAAAGGCTGGACATACAGGGGATCTCTTCCCTCTTGTGGCCAAAACCGGGGACAGAAAAACTCTCTGATTTCAATATGACAATGCCAGCGGCAAAAGCATCACACCAGAACCCCCCTGAGTGCACATCCTCTACTCTATCAGCGTGCAACGTGCACCGGTTGGGCTCGATGATCCAGATTTTGCTGGTTTTTAATTAAGTGGAAGGTCAAATCTCATCGCTCTTGACTTCAGGGAGCTGCTGCTGTCTGCATGGCAGAAGAGCTACACCCAGTCATTAATTTTATGGAGCAGGGACTTTAATTGATTAAAAAGTTAAGGACTATGGGGAATGCGGGGTAAGAGGCACTAGCATTCAGTTGCTGTGAATGTGAGCTGGTATTCAGTCGTATCCATTATGGCTGCTAATGTTGTGAGACAGCACTTAACCTGAGGAGAGATGGTGATTTTCTTTTATAGATAGACTTAAGTAGTTGTTTTCAACTTTGATGTTGCTGTGGCTGTAGAAATCCATGTAACTGCAACAACGACATCTTGAACTGAAAAGGTTTGCATGGTCGTCAGAGGTTTATGTGAATTCCTGCAGGCTCATCTAAGATTCCTTTGAGTCATTGAAAACAGTCAAATACCTTTTATAAAATATCCAAAATTGCAGTGAGGCTTTTATTTATTTATTCATTCATTTAACCTTTGAGCAATTGAGCCAGGAAGTCCCATCGAGATTGAAAATATTTTTTACAGGAGACCTGGCCAAGGTAGCAGCCAATCACAACACATTAAAATGTAACAAATACAACATATAATACAAAAATCCACAATAAAACAACAACTATTCAATCATAGTGGCCTCTCAAGAAAAACAAGCACATCTCTATCGCCACATTCTTTATGATGCCCTTAAATTTATCAGTGGATATAAGTGTATCCATGTATTTATACACTGATTGTGTGTGTGTGTTCATAATGCTTTTACTGTCTTGGGCACTTTTGTTTACCCATCTCATCACATATATTATAACAATAAGTATAACAATGCCCCTTCAAAAAAGAAGATTACATTACATTCCTGATTAACAAATTTTTCCATTTGAGGCGACACTTGTACACACTATCTAGCATGTTTAAGGTGGCACCAGAGAGTGAACAAATGTTGATAACAATCTATAATACTGGGTCCCATCTGGGTGTCCTGACCCCATAAGGAGTCGCCAAAGCACCAAAGGCGTTCGCGAGGCCTTCTTAATGCTAAGGGATGTAAGAAAACTTTTTTTTTGTAATATACCGCAGTCCTGTATTTTAGCATTTGATTCATTTCTACAGGATAAAGGCATGGTAAAGGCAAGCTATATTTACAAAGCCTTCACTGGCTGCTTAACAGCCTTGCCCTGCGTTAGACAAGTACACAGTTAAAACAACCAAAGAGCTAAAAGAACAATGGACAAGCATCATGGGGAAGAAAACACTGACTCACAAAAAAGAATCTGCTCCAAATTCATCTAAATCGCCCATTTTACACAAACTTCCTGCAGTAACTGTGTTCACTGTTTGCTTTATTTATACCTGTTATCAGTTGTTCTGTACTGTATTGTTATGTATTGAATATAATATGAAATATCCATAGTATATGTCCCTGTGTGAGAGGTGATCAGTTTACTCAATAACAGAAAAAGGGGAAGGAAAACAGCTGGGAATCAGTGATCTATAATAAACTGTTATATGGTTGTTAATATATATATAAGGGCATTTAATTTGTATATGAATGTTTTTATTAACAATTTTTACTTTGCACATCCATAACTAATAAAGAACAATCATTGAATGACTGCTAACACAGTGTAGTGTCGTTAAATTTTCCGCAGTATCAATACACCAGTACAAGCTGCACTTTCTCATTCTCTCTTATTGGTAATGTTTACTACAAATTTTAAATTGTATGCCCTTAATGTCATACATTACTGTGGTACTGAATATAGATATTTTTCAAGGTTTTGTAACAAAGTTAGAAATTCTACTATTGTGACAACACCAACACAGAGTCACCTTTAATCATATGGAAGTAGATTAAATACATTTTTAAACAGTTTTACATATGCAACAGGTGTCTGAATTTCCCTTTGGGTTCAATAAAGCTCTTTCTATCATATTCTATTCCATTCTATAAATACTTAATACCACTCAGTAAAATTGTTACAAGCCCAAACAGTAAATTAATATCATGTAATTGTTACTCTTTGTAAAATGTTGGAAAACCAAATGTGAAAGGAATACTTCACCAACAAAATAAGCATATGTAAATCAATTAGTCATGCCATGTTACCTTGAATTCATTAAGAAAACACTGTTTCTCTTGCATGTCGTCAAGAAAACGGCAAACATATTGATTTATTGATCGACTGGGGGCCACATTTAACAACAGCAAAACTATATGAAAACATCTGTTTACAAATTCTCACACAACTCTTGCAGTAAAATCCAAGTCTCATTTATCCAGTCGTACACTCAGTACTTTCCAAATACATGAATTTTTGCAACAACAACAAAAAAACCTTCACATTGGAGTCTGGCTTTGAAGAGAGCACTTTCAGTACAGAGTTTTAAATGCAATGGTAAGGTTTTAGCAAAAACGCACGGGAGAAAGAGAAGGTTTTCTTCACAAATTGAAGGTAACACGGCAGACTACTTCTTATACAGATCATTTTGTGGATGACAGGGCAAATGGACGAAGGATCTGCCATCATGGTATAACAAGTAAATGTTTATATACCAGAAAATGGCAGTAAGGCAATATAAAAATATCTTTGACTTAAATACATTTACATATTCATATGTGTGAACAATTCAAACCTGAATCAAGCACCTTTCATTTTTAGAAGAGTGGTATTTCTAAAGACATTTTTACAATACAAGTGGGTTATGAATATTTAGTATTTGTGAGCATAATGCCTATAAATGATGAATCTTGGGGTTACAATAAAGTAATACCCTTAGGTGGATGTTACCAGATATCAACATTACTTTAGACCTTATTCACTCCATTATTTTTACTGCTGCTTATGAGCTCTACAGAACAGGCTTCAGTTTCCCTTGTTTCCCGCAGTTATCTATCATTAATGTGAGATGTCACAGGAAGGCCAGGAAGTCAATTAGAATGGATGTATTTCTGACTGCTGCTGTCATTGCTCTGTCTCATGTTCACTGAAGACTGTAGGCAACAGATACCCGGCTCCTCGGTCTCAAATGGGAGAAATCTTCCCTCGGAAGCACTTTGTAAAAACAAACATATGTGAAACCGTGAGCCGCTCAAATCCGTGGGGACAGGTAGTGTGTCAGATCCACCCAATGCCCCACCCCCCCTCAACTGTTTCTGTATCACCACCCAATCTCCCGAGAAGCTGAGGTCACTACTTGTAACCTTTTACCCTCTTAGGAGTAAAATCAAATACGGAAAATTATATTTGGAATACACATGGAATATGAAACTGTAATATCTCAACAAACACAGGCTGTTCTGCCTCTGAAGGAGCTCTTCTCTGGGAGTAAACACAACTCTCGCTACAATAAAACAAAAAAAAAAAGGCTATTTTCTAAGAACATAATTTACTCCCTTCTCATTCAGGTTGTTAGAAACACACAAGTGAGACTCAAACTGCAACCAAGTTGTTTTTTTCCACAAGCTTGGAAATACAAGCGCGCTTGTTCCATGTGGTCAAAAGAGGGGGTGGATTTGGTTGAGTGTTGAAAGCCATCAGGCCTTCTCTCCTCTCCAGTCAGGAGCATCTGTCAGCTCCGCCACAGTTCTGTCTAATAAACCAGCTCTGTCGACCGGTAGGGTTTCCTGCCTGAAGGCTCCCTTGCCAAATAACACAGTAACTTTGAAGAGGGAGAAAAAAGAGAATTCTCAGGCTACGCGGCTTCTCTTTATGCTATCATCTCTCTATCAGATCCCTGTTTTGTGCTCAATTAGCGAATCTTACAGAGTGCCTTTCATTTAGCTCTCAGAGTGGCAAAAGTGACCTTATTCGCGTCGCTGTTCTCTCCACAGAGGCAGCGACAAATGAGGCCTTGTTTTTTTAAAGGAGAGCATAATGACGCTTTGTGGAGGCACGATCCAAGTCAGATAACCCACCAGGATTTCAATTTACCCCTGTCAAAAAATTTGAAAAGCATAAATACACACCGCAGCAAGGGCAGACTTTGTGCATTCCCTCCAGAGGGTATGGATTCAATGGCTGCAGAAGGATGCCTATTCATGTGTCCGTCTTTTGTTGTTATCTTTCTGTCTCAGGTGCAAGTGTAACCTGCATGCCAACAGCTGTGTGTTTGACAAGGGGAAGCTGGGCTGTGAGTGTGAACACAACACCACAGGGCCAGACTGCAGCCGCTGTAAGAGGCACTACCACGGGAGAGCCTGGAGTGTAGGCTCCTACCTCCCTATACCAAAAGGAACGGCAAATATATGTAAGTATAACACTAATGTGTCTAATGTTTGGTAGATATAGAGTGGCCATGCAGCTAATTGCTGGTATTAACACACAATTTCCAGTGTGGCTACAGCAGACTCTTGTATCTGATGCAATAACAACACATTGTACCTTTTAAGTTTTACTCTTAAGAAATTGTTGCTCCTCCATATCACATTAGCTCTTTGCCTCAGGGCTGCGCCTCTCCAAACTGCTGAGCACATACAGTTTGTTTTCCTTTGGGTGATGGACTTCGAAATCTTGCTACAGTACTTTCTTCTTCTTACAATTTGAATTGAACTTATAGGCAAAGATGGAAGTAGCAGGACATGTCCACCCTCATCTGCCTGGGTGTGACAGCGGGACCGTTTGTGTTAATTTGCCACAAACAGCCAGTCCACTAACTGTACAGAGGTTAGCTGTAAGCTAGCCAGCAACCTGTGCAAATCTGCGTCTTTCCATTGACTTTGTATGCAGTTGTGCTTCCTCAAAAATTCACTTCATACTCTTCCTGACCACATGTTGAGGGAAAAGGTTAGAGTGGATGATAGAGCTTTCAGATGGTGTAACACTGATACAAGATCCTGCAATTTGCATCTTGTTCCACCCACCAATCAAAGATGATTCTTTTTAGCCATATAGGGTTCTTTTTTTTTATCTTGATCAAGACCATCATCTTTCCTTTCAAGAGCTTTTGACTAGGTATGCTCATTTAGATTTCTTTTTTATTCAACTGACAAGTGTGTCTGTGTGTCTGTGCGTGGGCAGGGCAGCTGAACATGACTTTTTTGTTTTTGGTTTTTTAAGTGGGTAAAATACATTTTAGAGCGATTTGAACACCTGTCTCTATTCAAAGAATGTCTTTGGTGTTGGATGTGAGAAGACTTCTTGATCTCTGTTCGTCCACTGACCCCTCATTGATCATTTTGACCCCTTTCATCCCTTAACATCCATGGACAGACACAAGGTTCATGACTAACTTATATCATAACTGGAGCAGTATGTGTGTGGAGTCTGCCTGTTCTCCCCATGTCAGCATGGGTTTTCTCCGGGTACTCCGGTTTCCTCCCACAGTCCAAAGACATGCAATTTAGGTTAATTGGAGACTTTAAACTGCCCGTAGGTGTGAATGTGAGTGTGAATGGTTGTCTGTCTCTATATGTCAGCCCTGTGATAGTCTGGTGACCTGTCCAGGGTGACCTGCTAACTCTGGTGGCTTGTGCAAAAATGCAAATGGAAATAGAGCCAGTGTTTGGTTTATCTGTTCAGGGCTACTTTAGAAACATGGCAGTGTAACATGGCAGTCTCCATAGATGAAGACCCGCTCCCTATGTAGATATAAACAACTCACTCTAAGGTGACAAAAATACAGTGATTCCTTTTTCAGGTGATTATGCACTACAGAAAACACAACAACAGTTTATTATATTATATTTCTGCCAATATCTCACAATTTCCTGACTTCCCCCTGCCTGTTTCATGACCCTAAAGAAAGCAGGATATATACACCAAAATTAAAAAAGTCACATTAATTCACAAAGCCATCTCTTCTCTCCCTCAGGATGGATGGAAAAGGAGAGTACACCTTTCCCACAGGGACCAAGTATGAGGGAGAGATGAAAGACGGGATGTTTCATGGTAAAGGAGTGCTTCACTTTCCAAATGGAAGTAAATATGAGGCCACCTGGGAGAACGGCAAAGCTAAACAGGTGAGGAGGGGCGTGTGTGTGTGTCCCTGCATGCGTGTCAGAATATATGCATCCACATGCATGACTGTGTGTTTCACATTGGTTATAGTTGATATTACATCTGGTCTCTTTTAGCAATCACTCACCATTATTGTCGTAGTTATTAGGTTTCTCTCCTCTTTTCCCCGCATGAGGCTATAGTCCCTCCTGCTCTGAAGCAATCTTTCATGGGCTTTTGCCACAACAGCTATCACTCCAATTATTATCATCATTTCAGCTGCGGTTCATTTGAAATGATAGCAGCTCCAAAGCATGACTAACCTTAGCCCAGACTTCCCTGCACCTGCATCCATGCCAGCCTGAGAAAACCATCTAACATTCAAAACAGATCCAAACCATCCGATAACCGCGGAAATTCAAACTCTGGGAATTATATCTGGTCACCTAAAGCTCATTCTGCAACTTGCACCTCTCCCTTCAAACAATGCCTCTCAGCCTGGGAGTTCCTGAACAGATGTGTTTTCTTATTTTAATAACCAAATGAAACAAGCGTTATCCTAAAAAATTGAGTTCCACTATGTCTGTTATCTTGCTGAAAGCTACTTTAAAATTCGAAATCTTGTGGATAAGGTGTAAATGCCACTGCAAAAACAATATTAAAACTTTATTAAATGGCAAGGATAACAACAACAAACATGAAATTAACAGTGACCTCTCATTATGTCTGGTAAAGAATCACAGAGGAGAACAGAGCTTAGATTTAACACATCATAGCAGGAAAAGCACAGGTGTAATATTAGGTGTAACATTAATCATGCACTCCACAGGTGTTCAGGACTGTGGATGCTTGCTCCCTGATATGGATTAATGGGACACTGTAGTGGAGCTGAAGCATCGTTGCTGAATGCTGAATTAAGCATGTGTTATCACACCAGAGAGAAAAATCACCAATCTGTGTCTTTTACTGAATGCAATCCCCCACCAAATATGCACCCCTCAAAAATGGCATGCATTAATGCCATTTCCATGATTGCATAATTATATTGTTGACCTTGATGTGAAGGTTGTTATGCGTCCAGATTTTGCAAAATTGCAGAACAATGTATGTTTATTTTTCAATTCCAATAACAGTGGTATCATTCCTTAGACACACACACACACACACACACACACACACACACACAGTGTGTCAGTTCACCCAAAATACCAAAAGACATATTTTTCCACTTTCCCATAGTGGTATCTTTGTAGACAGTTTTGGTTTTATGAGGTTTTCAGATATCTATCTCTAAGGTTTCCGCCTTAGCCCAAAGACAATGGAAGAAAATGTAAATTCTTTTGTGGTGCTTTAAGCACTGAAAAGTGACATTTGAAAACCTCAGCAGCAACTTATCTCTGCAGAAACCGTGTCTGGGGTACGGAGGATAACCCCCAGACCTTGCTTTCAACAGTTTTCACTGGAACGACTGTCTGCCAAAAAAATAGCCCCAAGGAAAACTGCCAACAGTGAGGTCTGTGGATGATCTTGAGTAACATTGTTCAGGCTGTTGAGTTTTTCAAATGTAATTTTTTTCGCTGCCTTGAGGAGCACAAATGACCTTCATTGTACATGGTTGTATCACAAAAATTAAAACTATCTGCACAGCCACAATCCACACAAGGTAAGTGGAAATCATGTTTTATGTATTTTTTATTTTTGTGTAATTAGACTTAATTGAGCCAATGAAATGTCATCATCATTGTGCTTTCTCACAAGGGGTCACTTACCTTTGCTGACGGTCTGCAGTACCAGGAGAAGGACTGGGACTACTGTACTGGAAAAGACAGGCGCTTCTACAGTGAGAGGTGCCACGGATTAAGACCTGCAGGTTGGAATTCATTTATATGCTCATTCGATCAGACAGCAGTGGCTCCTTCTCCTTCCCACTTCCAGACAAACACAGTCATATCATTTTCCTTGAAAATATAATGAACTTTGCCAACAATTAAAACACTGGAAATACGCTGCAAAAAAAATTAAGGGAACACTTATATCACACATCAGATCTCGATGAACTAATTATTCAAGTTGAAAATCTTTACTGATGTACATTGCATAATTTGTTGAGAACAAAATGACACAACAATGGTCACTGGAAACCAAAATCATTAACCCACTGAGGGCTGGATTCAAGATCATACCAAAAATCAAATTAAACATTGAAATCACAGGCTGATCCAACCTGCATGAATTTCATCACAGCAGCTCATAATGTGACTCAGTAGTGTGTATGGCCCCCGCCTGCCTGTATTTATAATAAGTCGGTGGATGTAGTCCTGGAGGATCTCCTTCCAGACCTGGATCAGGGCATCAGTTAGCTCCTAGACAGTCTGTGGTGGTACTTGACGGCGTCGGATTCACCAATACATAACATCCCATAGGTGCTCAATTGGATTTAGGTCAGGAGATCGAGACAGCCAGTCAGTGGCATCAATGCCTTCGTCATCCAGGAACTACCTACACACTCTGGCCACATGAGGCCAAGCATTGTCCTGCACCAGGAGAAGCCCAGGGCCCACTGCACCAGCAACTCTGAGGATTTCACCCCGGTACCTAACAGCAGTCAGGGAACTGCTGGCTATGACATGGAGGCCTCCTTCTCGGGGGTTGTATGTCTTTGGCCTCTCTATTGCACCTGTTGTCAAGCAGGTGAAACTGATTCACAATCACTTGTGCCTACTAAATGGACAGATTGCTATCCCTGAAGTCTAACTGACTTGGTGTTATACTGTGACGATAAGCGTTCCCTTAAGTTTTTTGAGCAGTGTACATTGAGAGGGGGAGTATTTGTGAGTTTCACCCAAAGACATTAACTTGATGAACATTCATTTACAAGACAAAAAACAAACAGATAAACTTCACATATGAGAAATCGACACAAGACTTAGTATCCTAGGGAACATCTAGGGTGAGAGTCATTAGAAAGGGCCGAGATTTGAGCACAAAATCATAATCATAAGGACTCGTGTTAGTAATTATAGACCACACTAAGATCGCTGTTTAATACAGACCAACTGTTTTTTTTTTCATACAGGAGAATCTCAGCTGACTGATCTGCATCCACCACGCGTCATTCCTGATGCATGTTACGATTGTGGAGACGGCTTTTATGACCCCACTACCAGAGTCGTCACTTCCTACACTGGCAGATTTCTCAGGAATGCAGGCGAGAGAAAATATCCTGTTATTTTTACTGTAGCCCTTAATAATGGATACCTTCCAATCTGAATATATTTTGTAATCTGTATACTTACTGTGAGGTAGAGAAAAGCACCACAATCCAGATATGAAGCTCACAAATCACTACATCTCTATCATAATCTAGATCATACCTCCGTCTCTCACTGCTAACTTCGCTCCAGTTTGTGCACATTTTTTTTCCCCCACTAATTTGAGGCCAAATTGGCTCCATCTGAGTGTTGAGTAATATCCAGGCATCTTAGCCTGTTGTGCCAAGGAAAATGAGAAAGATGAAAGTCAAGAGCAAACACAAATTTCCATTTCAAATTAAGTATACACAGTATAAAGTCCAACGAAGCACCTTGTCAGTGATAGATTGCCGTATGTTAAATGAATTTATGGTAACTTAATAAAGCAGCCCCACTGATCAAAATCCCAGTGATCATGTTGCTATTGATGTAACCTGTTGACAGAGCATGATTTAGTGTGAGATGAACACACAGCTCCAGGATAGAGTGGATCATGTAATGTTTGTTTTTTTGCTGTTGTTGTTGTTTGCACATCCATCATCATCACATACCTGAATAAAGTTTTCCAGTTTCTTTGAACCTTAGAGCATATAGAACCAACGAGTATTGATGTAATCTAAG
>JAPZEB010000011.1:13217532-13228825 GCA_029783705.1 Chaetodon striatus | reverse complement strand
GAGAGAGATAGATTTACAAAGGTTTCATAAGGGAAAGAGTCTGAAAATGAACAAGCAACACAGTATGTATCCAGCTGATTAAATAAAATGTGATGATTTTAAATGTACTGTATGTTGTTTTGAGTTTTGGGTGTGCAAACGTACTACATTGATTTGAACTCCATCTGATGTTATTGGCATGCCGATTAGAGGCATTTACTATAAGAATATCACTTGCCACAGGATTAGAAGTTGGCCGATAAGGTTTTTGGGCTGTATCTCTTATATCCACCATTCAAATCCTGAGTTTTCCTGCATGCAAATACATAATAATGTTCAAAATATGATAATGGAGGTATGACATTCGTAGTCTAAATGTCTGAGAATAAGATAATATGTATTTAGGCCTCATGCCGCAGAAGGTCATTAGTGAAAAGTTCAGTAGTCAGAGTCATATGTTGATAATAAATGTATGAGACAAGCAGGCTATGACCCATGCATTATCTCTAAAACCACATATCCTAAATTATATTCATTGTGAATGTGCAGATAATGTTAACAGGGCTCATTTCTGCTGTGCGAGGGTCTTGTAATCCCTCTAACATATAATCGCTATAAACTGCAGAGGATTTGTTGGGGTATGATACACCCTCAATCACCTAAACAACTTCACAAGTTGAAAGATCAAAAAAAAAAAAAAGCATCAATAAATAAAAAGATTAAGACATGAAGTCTTCTACAGGCAGCAGGCGTGTGCACAGAGGGAACCTTTCCCATGATGCACCCTTCCTGATTCATGGCAAATACACATTCACAAAAAATGTAACACACACACACACTAACACACACACTAGGATGTGTGTACACATCTACCCACAAAAATAAGAGGAACTAACCAAAAGGCTAAACATTATGCGTAATTATAAAACACATAGAACATACAATTACTTCATATTCCTTTATTTTATTTGTACGTTTGTCATTTGAAAAATCCTGTCCAGCTGAGCCTAATTTGTCATTTTTGGGAAAAATAAAAGTGAATTATTATTGCTTCATTAATTTATCCTCACAAATGATCCAAAACCACAAAAATATCACATTCTATTTTATTGCATTTTAGTACACAAAACATTTATGATGCACAGTCTATCAAATAAACTTTTTTGTTTGATTTCATTTCGTGTTTTTTTAACGAAACAAAACAATTTCAGAGGGGAAAAAGTGCTTTACAGGGATTTACCGTCTCAATAAATACAAGGACATTGAGGTCTTGTTGGATCCTGTTCTTCACACAATGGCCATGGCACATAAAAATACAGATGCACACTCTCTACCCCTGCCAATACACACACGCACACTCACGCACACACACACACACACACGTCTTACTATGTACAACCCCAGTCTGTTTCATATTGTCCATATTGTACCAATACACCAACACTCCTTTTCCCTCTTTGTGTGAAACACACAGAAGCTGAACAAGCAACCTAGAAATGATAAATTAGTGACAAAACACTTGTTTGGAAATATGAAAATAATAACAGATCCTGTAGGAATGTTAATGCGCATCTCAGACTTCTCTCTGTTTCTCTGTCAGTTTAAAGAAATGTAACAGGACTGTGGCGGCTTAAAATATGTCAGCTCCTGCTTCTAATGTTACACCCATAATTTAATAACACACAAACCCAGACAATGTGCGCTGTGGTTTTCCTTCATGATAAACTGCTGATTTTCTACCAATGGAGGATTTAAGATAATTAGTTTTACACAATAAAATTTAAAAAACACCCAAATCTGGCTGGACTTTTAATGATCTGATTCACTGCTGTAAAGTTTCTTCTAATAATGGAAAGGATAAGGCACACTATATGTTCATTCTTTAACAAAAATCTAATTCTACACCTCATTTCAGCGGAAAATGACCAAAAATGTGACAAGGAAGTTTTTGTTTTTTCTTATGTCATTCCTAACGAAAAAATTTCAACAGTCGACTTATTTAATTTACATGTATGTTTCCTTCATGGTTGCTCAGAGAGAAAAGAGTGAGGAGTCTTACCTCTAATGTGGTCTACTGTGTGTGCGGGGCCCGTGGGCCACAATGACAGTTCCCCCTTATTTTTCCCCTCTTTGTTTATCTTCAGTATTCTGACAGCACTCACTCCTGCTTCCTCGGTCAGTTTCATCCCCTTAAAACTCCCTCCACCTTCAAGTCAGAGGGTTGATGGGTAGATTGAAGGATGCTGTACATGTGAAGCAAAATGGGTCCTTAAGGTGGTGTAAAATACAGTCAGTGAGTTCCCGCTAATGATAAATGCTTCACAATTGTTTTTGACAGAGTGGCTGCAGGCGGGATATTCCTGTCCTCAGAAAGAAAAAAAAACCATAATGAAAGATGTAGTTTTTCCTCGTTCTTCCATTTCTCTTTCTGTTTCCGAGTGGGCAGGGCTCCTGTAAGATGTGTCTGTTCTCCGAGCTGACTCCTGCGCGACCTCCGGGTCAGGTCTGCAGACGTCAGTGCTGGGAGATCAAGGGTGAGGATCCGGAGGTTTAGGGGTCGTGGGGGTCATAGTGGTGGAGCGCTAGCGGCTGAGGGGGAGCTGCGGCAGCGACATGGCCTGGTGAGGGAGACTCTGAGAGGTCAGCACGGAGAAGGGATGACCTGGAGCACACAAAGAAATTGAATTTAAAATAGTGACATCACGACCTACAAGTCAAGTACTGACAAGAAGCTGAGAAGTTTATGTTCTGTACTGCACAATGGTAAAACTCACTGTCGATATACCCGTGAAGGGCCACCATGCGTGCCCGCTCAGGACTGCCAAAGGGGGAGTAATGTAGCTCATCGGGCAGGGACGAGGGTATCCTGGACTGGGGATGACCTGGGGGAGCCCCACTGTGCTGGGGCGTGTGCTTTTTGTGTCTTGCTCTGCAGTTTTGAAACCACACCTATGAAGATGCAATGTAACCAGACATCAAGTAGCTATATTCTTAAAATTGAATCTGTTGATGTATTTCAAAGGTATGTTTTTAAGAATCAGAAATGACAGACAAAACTATAAAAAGAAATTATTTTAAATATAAAACAGTCAACACAATCTGACGTTTTCTTGTGTGGCTGGATCAAGTTATTGTTGTTTGCATGTTGCTGAATTATGCTATTTAAATACAAACAGCTGTGACCGCTCCATAACATAAATGGTTTCATTGGGAGAGTGTGGGTTTCTGTGAACTGACCTGTATAACTCTCCTGCTGAGGCCTGTCATGTCGGCTAGTTTCTGTAGCGTCTGGGCATCTGGATTGTTGTCCTGGGCAAACTGAGCCTGCATGATCTGCATAATGAAGCAAAACATTAGCATGAAATCAGACGATCCTGAAATCGGATTATTACAGAAATCAGTACTTATTTGATTTATGGTTTAAATGCAGTGGCAGATTTTTCGTGCAGGTGATATAGCCAGCAGCTGGGGCGCAATTCAGACTGGTGGTAGGTTTTTTTAATGTAAAATTAAGGAATCAGACATAAGGGGAAAATGATCCAAAGATGTAATGCTAACAGTAGATCTGTAGTACCTCCCTAATGTGTTTATCAGTGAGTTATTATCACAGTCAGAATATGCTAGAGAATTAATGGGTATGGTGGAGTGTATGTGGAGAGCATTACTGCAGGAGAACATAAAAAGGCAAACGCCATCTGGAATCCAGTACAAAAAAAAAATAGGATGAAATTTGCACATACCATTTTCTTTAACTGTTTATTTATTATTATTGTTTGTTAGTTCATTTGCTTATTTGTGTGCCTAAGGTGCCAAATCTGCTAGGTCAGACACCTGTAGACAACTGTAGTTCAGATATGGTGAGAGTGCTGCACATTATGTGACACGTGTGTGTGAGTCTGACCTGTAGCTGTTCTGCAGTGAAAGATGTCCGTGCCCTTTTGGCCGGTTTGGGTTGACTGTCTTGTTCTGTTGGGACTGCTCCTTCTAACGTGATACCATTGCCTGAAAAACACAACAGCAGACACATACTGTATAAGATGACAGACAAATTTGTTCAGTAAAAATTTAAAATGACCAAGATTGTCCCAGGAGATGTATTTAAACCAGAGGACTTGGACACTGCATCATTAAGGGACTTTTTTCCTAAATTAGGACCCAAATTTGAGGTTCTGAGCTCTTGTAACATGACCACTGAGAAATTAGAAAGAAGCAGGCCAGACATATTAAATCATCAGTGATATAAGAAATAATACGTGGTACAAAGGTGAATTGTGCCGTCATTATTTTGCTCACAAATTCCCCAGTTTTGAGGAAACATCTGGACAGCCACAGAGAACCATTACAGTAAATTTGCCAGAACCACTACTCACCACTCTCAGCCGCTCGTTTGAGGTTCTCCACCATGGTGTCGTAGTGGATCCTGCACAGGACCTTCTCCTCCACCAAGCCAAACTCCTCTCCCGTGGACAACTGCCTCTTACACGAGTAGCAAGCAAAACATGCCAAGTGGTATGCGTTTCCCCTTGCACGGCGCACCCAGTCGCTGGCGTATATCTGCCGCCCACAGCGGGCACACTTAGTACCAAACCTACTGTGAGGGAGAGAGAATGAGAACAGAGGCAGAGGGGAAGAAAGAGAATGGGGAATTAGTGTTTTGTTGATGGGGTAAAGGCAACATTTCGGTGGAGAAAACTGCACTGGTCAATGATCTTTTAAATCTAATCTCAAGGCCATTCCCAGATAGTACACACACAGAATTAAACATGCACAGACGTCCTTTTTCTTTGAGAATATGTTGAGAGAGCTGAAGTTAAAAATAAGTGTTTTTAAAGTTTAAGTTTTGGCAGAACTCAAAGGGTTTAAGGAAGAAATCTTGGAGGAGGATGTGGCCTTCAGAAAAGACTCCTGACTGCGGCTGCAAGCTGAGCCTTGAATGCAAACAAACCAACACCTGCAATTTCCTGGCTGATGCATGAAGACCCTGACATGTACACATGCGCACACACAAACACAGGCACGCGCACATGCCAGGGAACAAACCTACACACATGTAAACCGGGGTGGCTTTACACACAGTGGAAGATGAAGAAAGACTCGGATGACATCACTCTAGATCGCCCCGCTGTAACTGATAGCAACAGTGAGGTCAGACGGCGTATAAACCTAAACCACCTGACTTACTGTTCTGAATGGGTGGGTGGATGAAAGATAAATGGACAAGCTACGGAAAAAGAGAGGCTAGGCTACATATGTTTGTGAAGTCAGCAAATGGTTTGAGACAATTCCTCATGACCTCAAAACAACATATCAACGTCTGAAATAAACATGCTCTTGTGAAATGAAATATTCGAACTGCTGTAAATGTGACTGAGGACAAAACGAGACAAAGACTGCCGTAGATTTAATCACCATAACATTCATAATCTCCAAGAGATACGTGTGTGAGTTGTTTGAAAACAAACTTAATCTTAAAGGATAAGGCAGATGTTCTTTATTTTCCCTACTGTCGACTAATCACATGAAAAGACCAAAACCAATAATATGTTAGTCCTTCTCTCAATATCTGTTTGATTTCCCTGCCCTGTCTGTGGCTTCCAGCTCCAAGCCCATTTAATCCTACTCAAGATCTTCGAAAATGGGTCACAAATATATAGTTTCATTTCTTAGAAAAAGGCTGAGTAGCATCCTGAAACAGCTGGGCACTGTTATTTTTCACAATCATTATTCAAACAGGAGTAAACAGTGCTTTTGACAGGGACTATTGCCAGTTGCGGATTAATACACATTTGGTGTTTTAGCAAGTATTTACCAGTGTTGGGCGGTAACGTGTAATGTAATGTTTTCACAACACCATGTGCAATATTATTCCTCAATATCATGATCACTTGTCAATGTAGTGCCGTATCATTTTCTCAGTCATGTGCAATACTACTTTTCATATTCAATACAACATTGATTAGCGGGTGCAGTCTGTTTTTTCCCACCGTTTTAGTTTATTTGTAGTAACTCTTGTACTTATCGTATTCCTATTGTTACTCTCTTAGGCACTGGTTTTTGCTTTTGCTCCTAGAAAACACTTCTGTTTTGTATATTTGTATATTCTGCCAGATATTTAATACTCCATTGTTATGTATCTGGGCCCAGTGAGTGACTGTGACCCAGAGAACCCACTAGTTGTTCTGGGGAAAATTGTTGTTACTGTACTTAGTGTTACTGTAATTCGAAGCATTCTCTGGCACAAGAATTTCCTTCGGGATAAATAAACTTCTGTTGAATCGAACTCAATTAAAGACTTACTAATAAGATTTCAGTAATATTATTATAGTTACTCCCCAAAGCAAATAACTCTTAACAACCTTACTTTTATTATCAACCTCCTACTTATTTGATATCCAACAATCAATCACATCCACAGCTTCATTTTAGTAATCATCACGTGTGCACGTCAGCAAGCAGCAAGCTAACTCGGAACATGGAAAGACCTACATTCAGCGGCTGGATATATTCCCATTTCTTTTATTTTGTTTAGAGGAAAGATGACAATGACGTAGTTCCATGTAGTGGTACTAAGACTCTTTCGACTGCCAAAAACATGACCTCAAACCTCCTGAAACACCTACTATGACTGATAGAACATCAATGAAAAGTTCATGGAAATGCACCCCACCAAAGGTGAGCCCTCCTCAGCTTCAGATGGCTGCAGCTCTGCACTGCCTAAATGAGCAAAACTGGAATTTAATCATGGATAATTGAAGGTTACAAGCAAAAAAAAAATAATGTAGCTTGTTGCTGGATATGTGGCAAATGAAAGGTTGCCTATCTCCTCTAAAATAGCAGTCACAGGCAACAGAAGACACGCAGGTAAAAAATAATTTGCAAGCTATCTAGTTTTAGCTGCGCTTACCAGAGATTACCCTGACATTCACACAGAGGCACATGCAAAGTCTAAATTTTGAGGAGAACGGATGCAATTACCAATTTTGTGGGGTAGTGTAACAAGTAGTGTAATGAATTACTGCTGGTGGGGAGTAATTAGTAAAGTAACAAAATTACTTATTGAAAGTCTTACACGTAATAATAATAATACATTTTATTTATAGTGCGCTTTTCAAGATACTCAAAGACGCTTTGAATTGGGTAAAAACAATTACAAATAGACTACAATAAAATACACACAACATCATTCACACATTAAAAGCCATTTAGACAAAAAGGGGGTTTGAGTTGTGATTTGAACTGGGACAGTTCAGTGAAGTCTCGAATGTGTGTAGGGAGAGTGTTACTTTTTTTGAGTAATGAGCCCAATACATTTGTATTTATGTATCATTATATAAAAACATGTTTCTCAGTGAAATGATGTGGCTCATTACTGTGTTTTAAATAGTTTTAACATGACAATGGAGGTCTGTGGCAGAGAGGAATAAGATGTATCAGGCTTTCACCACATAGACAACATTTTGTTTTGGTCTTTTTACAAGATTTATTGAAAATATAAAAAATATAGGGTATCACCAGCCCTCTCCTTTAACTGAGATAGAGTTCACTGAGCAGCTTGCACTGTGGAGAATCCAAAAAACCCTCCACTTTAATATGACTGAAATATTATACAAATTTCCTGTTTTACACCAGAATCAAAAGAAATTAAGCTCCTCGTTTCAAGGGCACATTGTGGGTGTAATGGGTATAAAACGCGTGACGTTTGAGATGGTTATGGTGAGGTTAAGAGCCATTGTTGGGGTCAGCAGCTGCCAATGCTGGTGAAGGAGGCTGGATTTGTAAGCAGCCTGCGAGGAAGTGCTGCCTCATGGGTAAAAGTGGGGGCAAAAAGCAAAACAGCAAACTGGTTTTAGCTCAAATTATAAACATTTCCATACCGATAGGATTATTCTGCAAAGCAGGCACTGACACAGATCTTAGGAGCTGACGGCTGATTCAACATTTCTGACTGTGTGTTACTAATACACTTCTTATTTACCCTGCTAATTTCAGCAGAGCCAGCAGAGATAACGAGAAAAGTCGTACAAGCTCAGCATCAAAAACACGAGCCAAAATTCAAAGAGCAGTCACTAGTTGAAAGGTATGAAGGAGGCAAGAACTGGTGAGGGCAGGATGAAAAGAATAGACATGGAGAGAGGAAGTAAGTGGCTGGGGGAAATAGCAAAGCAAAGAGCTGTCGATGGCAGAGAGAGAGGGAGAGAGCAGGGGGACGGAGAGCACGAGGGTTGCCAAGTGAGTGGGTTTGGCAGCGTATCAGTGCACTCAAGTCCACTCTATCTGGGATGAAAGCATACTATAGCCCTGACATCTCACAAACTCGTACCCCTCCTTATGTATATGAGCTTGTTGGCCAGAAGTTTCATTTCCCTGCATGTAGTATGGGAGAGAATATTTATAGCTCATCATTAAATGCCCACTGTTTGAGGATCTGCCTCTTATCGGTCTCATTCTGCATCCGTCTGTTTGCCCTCCTAGTTTTTATCATCGCTGTCAAGTAGCGCAACAATGTCTAAATACAAAAACAGCATCTACAGTCCCAGGCCTGGCATTCCTCACAACAAACAAATTCAGTTCAGCATTAGAGCAGTGAAACCGCCAGTCTTTGTGGTGACCTTGAAATAAAATTAGCTGGCATGGCACTTACAGAGGGCTTAAGTTGTCACAGATATGTGCAACTTAACCAAAAAACCTCTTATAACCCAATAAAGCCATTCCGGAGACAAATCGACTCCATGGCTTACTGTACTGTGTGTGCGTATCATTTCAGATTGTTATGGAGAATTCCAGGCTGTTCCTAAAGTAAAAGAGGAAAACATTGTGGAACATTGCGGCTAATCTAGCATGACAGCTTGTCAGTTTCATGCTCCGAGACAGAACCCAGAAAAGCTGCAAATCATCCCTTGTTTTAACCCCCTCCACCTCCTCCTCCTCCTCCATCTTCATCTCCTCCGACCCCTCCCTCTCACTACCCCATCTTTTTTTTATCTCGTTTTGTCTTTGTACCAAAAACCTGGTGTTTATTTTGGAGCGACGTCAATCCTCACGGCCCCCCCTTGTATCACTCACAAGAGGGAAAATCCTACACCGCAAAACTCCCTTTTCCCCCAGACCTCTCCTATTTGCTCCCCTTCTTTCGTCTAATCTTTAGTCTCTTTTTTTTTTTCACAATAATTCACCTGCTGCTGAAAGAGTGGCTTGAGGAGGTACACGTTTTTTGGATTATTTCTGATGTGCTATGAGAATACTCTAATCTCTATTAGATTTGTCCTGAGAGAGTTCTTGCTCAACTGTGTGGTTTTTAAGACGCAAAGTTCATGTTAGGCCTTTGTTTGGGATTGTGCATATCAAAATACTTTACAGACAACATCTTTTAACAGATTTAACATATTTAACATATTATTAAACATATTAACCCTGCAAGAGGACGCTTGAATTTTTAACTCTCTCATATTTGAGGCTGTAGTAACTCAAAACAGAGGCAGAATTTGTTGTAATCTGCATCAGGAAATAAAGAATCTAATTCATTGCTTTGACTGAGCAGTCTTTATTTAAATGTGTAGCACTGTGTGACAGATGTCTTATTATAATTTCACTTCATTCAGCTCTTAATAAAACTCAAATCACTCGCTCTGTACCGTTTGCTCATCTTTGTTGCTATGGAGACCTAATCAGCTAACCAGAGGTGGGTTGATGAATAATTATTATTACAATACACACACACACACACACACACACACACACACACACACACACACACACACACTGCTCTGATTTTATCTTGTGTTTGAGAAAACAGCACTGTTAGTGAATGACTTCAAACACAATTCACTGGTATCATGCTCCATAGTTTAGCTGCCAGCAGCTACATGTACTAGAGTCAACAGAGAGTGACAGAGAATCACTCACTGCTGTGCTGAATAAAGAGCTCCCATTGTTTGACAGTATGTGTTCCACTACAACATCTATACATATCACATTCACAAGAAAATGTCTTCCTGATTAAAAACATTTCAAAGCAGAAACTTTTGTGTTACTTGGTCTCTTGTTTTTTCAGCTGGTCTCTGAGTAGTGTACAAATCAAATGCCAAACATTCAGGCAAACCTTTAAACATGTAAAACTGCAAAGAAAAGATAAGGATAAACTGAGGAAAGATACAGAAGTGCATTCAACTAGAACTGAAAGAATCTGAAACATAACTCAAGATAAAGGCCTGACTCAGAGATTTGAATTTAGCCATTTAGTGAGCATGAGGAGAATGCTGGAGTTCATGACAATAAAGCTTCATGCATGATAATATATAGGGATAATACAAAGACTGTAGTTGTGTTTAAAGGTAAGGTATGCAGGATAATACAAACGTGATCCTTCTCAGTCATCACTTATGATTCACTTAAAGTGTGTGGAGCATCTGCAGAGTACTGCCAAGTCATCATAGACTACATTATAGAAAGGTTCTGGTGAAGGATATGCCGACGATATGCCGTACTATGTATTAGCATGTTCAGTGTGTTGACATTCACACAATGTCAGCAGTGTATCCTGACATTGTCAGAGTCTGTCTTATGATTCTATGCCAGGCCTTTTCAATTGGCAGCCAACAGATTACATCAGGCCTGGAAGCAACCTGCGAGTGGCCCGGCTAGGGATGGGCACAGAGACCCGCTATTAGACTGCCCAGGGCATAATTAATCAGGACTGTTGTCATATTAAGCTCCAACATTATTGGCTATTTTCTCGTTACGTTTTAAAGATTTGTTGTCATGTATCATCATGCTCTCCTGCTCTCTGCATGTTGGAGCTGACCTTCTCCACACAGCAGAGTGAAGTCAGACAACAGCAGAGAGGCCGTAGCGCAGACGAAGGGTATATCACTTCACGATCACTCTTGTTGACGACAAGTACACTTGTTACTGTAAATAACTGCAATAAAACCTTCACCAGTGAGAAGCAATACTTCATCAACACACGTGTTCAGCATGTAGAAAGCCATATTTCAGTCTGCTCTGTCCAACGTCTCTCATTCACCACAGTTATGGTTTACACAACCATGTTGCGCTAACGGGGCTCAAAGGTAAATTGTTTAAAACAAACAAAAATGAAAACTGTATGTATGTAGTCCAACTGTTTAACTTAGTTTGCCACTTATCTTAAAATGAACCTGAGGTCGGCAACCTGCAGACAGTGAGTCTTCTCAGACGGGGGACAGAGAGCAGGATGAATGATTGATGGGCTGAGACTGATGTCTGTGTTCTTCATGTTATATAATGTTACTTTCAGGTGTAATATTTATTTTGACATGTTAGATTTGTTTCCAGT
>JAPZEB010000011.1:13184947-13195090 GCA_029783705.1 Chaetodon striatus | reverse complement strand
TGTGTGAGTGTCTAAGTGTGTGTGTGAGTGTGTAAGATAAACACACATTTCCTCTGTATAATCCTTTTGGGAGGGCTTCATATCCCACTGATAGACACTAGCTGTGAAACAAGATGCTTATCATGATCCCCAGGCTCACTCCAAAACAAATACTGCCTGCTGAACCTGTGAAGCTGAGCGGCCTCCTTTTAAGTCCTTTTTTTAGAAATACGGTCCACTTCAGTACGACACACAGGCAGGTCCTGACTGCTTGAAGACGGCCAACAAAGTTTTGCGAGGTCATTTGAGTACAGCGAGCATTATTATGCTCAATAAACTGACTTTTTTGTTCAAATATATTTTACTGTAAGACTGAATGTGCATATCCCATTACTTTTGATTGATATATTATTTAATATGCAAAATCTGTATTGATCCAATATTCATTTCACTGCCAAAGATGAGAGATTGTGGAATTAGACTTGTCAATCGAGTCAATTAAAATGAGATTTTTAGTGATCTTTATTTAGAAATTAAAATTACTTCAAATAACAAAATCATTGAAACACTTATAAGTTTTTACTATCTGATTTTGTACTGAGTTTACAAAAAGACATACTGTGGCAAAAAATAAAAACATAATATAAATTCGAATATAAATAATTTTAAAATAGAAATCTTGCGCGTACCTCTCTGGTGTTGAAATTGACAAAGCAGTAGCCCCGTGGCTGTCCCTCCAAAGGCCCCGACTTATGAAACAGGAAGTCAAACTGTTTCACATTTCCAAACTTCTCCAACAACTTCACCAGGTGATACCTGCCAAGAGAGGATCATATGAAAGTGAGCACAAAACAGGTACAAGAAAAACAGTGAATAGCACATTTATTCTTTATGTATTCAGTAAAGGATTCTTTAATAACAACAGAGAGAACAAGATTTTATTTAGACACACATAAGACCTGTTCTAATCATACATCTCAATAATGGTAAACAAAGTGTACTTCACAGTATATTGTACACAACCCTATCAAACAGCCACATAGGCCACATAGATTTGCTCCACACTGTATTTGTCTTCCTAAAGTCTGTGAATCTGTCAGGTGGGGCTAATGAGAATGACAGCTTTCTCTCCCTGACACCTTTTTAGCAGCGGGCCAGCTGGTGCGGCAGCCCAGTGACAGTAAATCTCTCATTGAGACAATGCTGAGGATACAGTAGCAGGACAATGAGGGAATAAAAAAGAGGAAGCCTCAAATCCCCTCTGAGCACCGAGGTCTGCACAAACAACATCCACTCACTGTGCGGAGCTGCCTGGGACTGTTGGACTGCGAACGAACATAGATATGTTGTCATTGAAGAGCTATGCAGCATGTGTGAGGATTTGCAGGTTCGCGTGTAACTGACTGCTAGCAGCCATGGGAAAAATCTGTCTTCTGACAGTGTGGAAAAGAGCAACGAGTTCAGGGCCTCCTGTAGACTATATTCACTGCTGTATTACTGTAAATACACAGGTGCTGATTGAAGGTTTCCAACGCATGCTGAGCAGCAGGTGTTTTTGTCAAAGCTCTTGTGTATGAAAGGATTTATATATGCAATATGTTTATTTAATGTGTGCAAAATAAGGGACTCTCTGAGGCCTGTTCTTTAATCTGGTGGGAAAAACCACGTAGGGCTGCAACTACTATTGCTGATTATTTTCAATTAATTGATTGTTTGTGAGTATACAGATATCAGATATCAGGGAAATACTGGCTCAACTAGCTGGATCAGGTATCGGTGATAATGGGGCCAATCTATTGAATTCATTTCTACATTTATGTCTGATTGCAAATGTGTGTACATCATGTTCACACGCACGTGTATCAGATTGGCAGACTGCATTACGTCCACATTTTATGCATTTGTATTGTTTTATACTGTGATTTTGATTCCTGTTCATTTTTAGATCAATAGCTGCATTGCAAAGGTTTACGCTTAAATTGTAATCCTTTTAATTTTTAAGATTGTTTTTTTACTTAAATTCTGCTGCACATTGTATTGCTGCGCATTTTATTTACTCCGTTTTATTTCATTTTAGTCTTTATCTCTACCTCTTTGGTTGTACATAGTTAGTAGTTGTTATATCCCTCTTTGTTATAGCCACCCTTTGAAAATGGACAGAAAAAGAATATTAGTCAATAGAAATAAATATGAGGGTGAGAGGCTTTATTTGTGAAATAAGATTCTTTTTAATATGTGGATCTAGGTCTTTTTATTTTTATTATAATTAATATTATTTTCTAATTTCTGTATTTGTTTTATTTGCTTACTTACTTATTTTTGTAGCTTTCTCTCACTGTTCATATATTGATCTGCACTGTTAACACTGCATTTCAAAAATAAAAAGAAAGTTTAAAAAAAAATCCTGGTGCACAATTTATAATTTCAATGACGAATAACAATTCAATAATTTTCTAAGTATGTATTTGTTAAATTTTGTTTTACGTTAGGAAAGCAATGTTAAAGTCAAGCCAGATTTTTTTCTTACATATAAAAGAAAGATCCCACTTTCAGACAGTGAGGCACACAGCTTAATATTTATACAATAGTATATGATCAGTGCTCGGTATCGGCCGATACTCAAAGCCCAGTATTGGGCTTAAAATACTGGATTCCTAATATGGTCCATTCCTAATTGTTTGGTCTGCCTGAAGATAGTAAAAAATGTTTCACTATAATTTCCCAAGACTCAAGCTGATGTATTGCAATAGCTTGTTTTGTCTGATTTTCAAATATTCAGACAAAATACTCAACTTAATGTTGTAAAATAGTAAGAAACCCAGCAAACATTCACATTTAAGAAGCTGGAAGCTGTAAATGTTTGGCAGTTTTGCTCAAAAAAATGAATGAAAATCTAATATTGTGCAAGTCTGATGTCCCTCTACTGGGCAAACTCCTCCACCAGATACAATTCATTAACAGTACGCAGTATCTTCATGATTGATTAGTCACTGAAACCACATGTGAAGGACCTCGTTAAGTAAAAACAATAGATTACTGAAAAAAACCAAAAAAATCCTGATTATTCTTTGGCAGAACAATTTGGTCATATTTCACTGCCCAAATTAATTAATTTAACTGGTGGGCATCGTTTGATCAGTGCATCTGGTAATAAGCTCTTCTCCCTGCAGACATTTTTGACTTGTCGTTGTAGAAAAGGCACAGGTGTTACTAATAACATTAATGATGGCTCTGTTATATATTTAAGTGTCCCAGTGAGACAGGACAGTGTGACAGCGAGCCAGCGTGCACAATACCAGGATAGTTAAACTGAAGCCGCCATCTCTAACTCCATCATTTAAACCATGTGCTCTTCCTACAGTCACGTGTCAAAATCTCTTCAGACCATAAACAGCAACAATAAAAACAAAACCGAAAATGCGCAAACAAAAGAAATCAATAACCATCTTCCTGTGTTTTTGTTTCGGTGTTCTTACCTTGTGTGACAGTCCAGCCCTCACAGTGACCCCAGGTGTTTTATTATAACTGCTCAATAGGAGTTGTTTCGGTCTTTTATTGTTCAGTCGTTTGTTATTGTTAATCCCGTCGACACACAGATGACCGTATGACGTTAATAAGCACGCGTGCATTTATGTGTAAGAATGGGACTCAATGTGGGATGCGGAGGGTGAACCGTGCGTCTTTGCTACAGGTTGCACTAATGTCTTCCACCCTTCTATGACTCCCTGGAGGGCTTTAGGCCAGAGAGAATTTCTGCTTTTCCCAGACAACACCCTGCAAGACTGCCATGTGAAGGGGGCTCCTCCAGCAATAGGCTCATTTACAGAGAAGAGACAGTAATGTATATCATATTATTAACACTTTCTGCACTCTTAGACACAAATAGCTTGCCTTTACACTTTGTGCATTGCATTTCTAAACCTCTGCAACACTAATCAGAAAATAGGAAAGACAGTTATTTAAGTCAAATGCAAAAAGGCTAACAGGTTTTAATGCACTAAATATTACCTTTTACTGCTGCTATACATTCATATATTCAATGTATGTTTGCACATATTTGTAAATGTGAGAGATTCAATGGCTGACACTCTAAGAACATTTTTGGATGCTGTGGAGCTGAACCACAATGGACCGCTCCTCCTGGGGGCTGTAAAAACCACCGGAGGAAAAGGAGGAGAGGGGGGTGGGAAAGGGAGAGGAAAGGTGGGGAGAGGGGGAGTAAAGTTCAGAGAGGGGATGTTGATGGCAAGGTGAAAGGTGGAGGAAGAGGACTGGAAGCCAAAAGAAGAGAGGAGTTGAGGAGCCAGGTAGGAAAGACACAAGGGCTAGGAAGCAAAGAGGAGGAAGGAAGGAAAAGAAGGATGTGAGTCCAGTCCAGAAAAAGATAAGACAAAAAGTTTGCTACAGAAAAGTACAGGTCAGAGGGGAATAACTTTAAGAGAGGAGGAGGAGGGATAAGTTTTGAGTTTCTGGTGAGGCAGCTGTCTGCAATTTCTTCATAATTTTATAAAAGTCTAGGCCTGCAGTATGAGTCAGATGATGATTATAAGACCTTCCAGGTACAAAATTTAAAATGTAAAAAGAGGACCAGAGAGAGAACAAAGAGGGAGACGGTGATGGATTACCACTAATGAGAAATTCCCTCTCTGAAAAGCCAAAAGCACAAAAACATGAATATGTGGTGAAAGCTCCAGTTACACCTGCTGTGTCTCTGTTCAGTGCACCATGCAAGCAAAGTTGAAAAAAGCTAACTGAATAGTATGGGGTATGTTAATCTAATCTCTGAGGAAATTTTAATGGAGAAGAGTTGAAAGAGTGTGACTGTTAACTGGCCCTTTAACAGGGATGCCATCATTTTTACTGAGCATTTAAAGTCGCAAGAGGATTGCAGTTTTCTGATCATAAAGTTGCAACCTGCACTGGAACAGGAGAAAAAGAGAGTTTGGTTTGTTTGTGAAAATTAAATGCTTGGAATAACTTTTTGGAATAGAGGTTTGTGAGCCATGAGTCCTACAGGAATCTTTTATCCTTCTTAGAAAACAGATCAGTCATAACCACGATTACAAACACACACGCCAAAATTCATCTTCCAGACAGAGCACACATTACACCAGATGAAAGCGCAGTCTTCTTACCTCATCATATCCTAATCAATCTTATGTTTCATCCTGACCAACGACAGCAGACCTGGATGCCTCCAAAATACTCTGATCAAACTTAATTATTGTATAAAAAACTTTTATCACTGCTGCATATTCAAATTTCTGCTTCAATTAAAAAGAAAAAGAAAACATCTTCGAACAAAAAAAAATTACACTACAAATTCTAGTCTTGATTTATTGACTAAGCTAGGCTAGTACACAATTTGATGTCTTTAATTAGCATAAAACTCTTGCAGATTAAGCTTTTATTAACTATTCATGGTCTCATGTACTCATATTTAGCACCTTGCATATAAGGGTCTGCATTCCTCCTTCGCACTGAGTTTTGGTTTGGCTTACCGGGACAAACACAGGGTGTGCTTGCGTATGCTACCCAGGAGCTAATTAATCTTCCCAATCAGCACCAGGGGCCATGGGCATTTCTCTTGTTTTCCCTCCACACTGTGAAGTAGTGGGCTATTTAAGGAGAGGTATAGCAGAGCAGGGAAAGGGGAAGGAAACGCCTGTCTAGACGCCCACCAGAGCTGCGGGCCATACATTCTCCAGCAGCCCCCACAGGCACACAAATACACCCCTCACCCAGCAAAACTACCTTCTCTCCATCACAATATATGTAGGGGTGTTCCCGCCACACTCGCATTTGTAGTTTAGTATATTCAGGAATTTAACTGCACACACAAATGCAACAACGGAAGGTTTGCATGTACCTATGACATGTAAAGTGAGACACGCTAATAATGTAGACAGACACCTCAGTGTGTTGCAGCCTGCACCACTACCAGCTGCCACCCAAACATCAACTGTGTACTTAAACATGCTTACACACACTCACAGACACACACACAGCCAGCTCCAAGTTGACACAGAGAGAGTAAACAGGGCAGGTGAGTGAGGAATGATGGCTGCTCCTTAGCAGAGCAGGTCTCCACGCCTCGCTGCCTCTCTTTCACACACCCAGCCCTGTCTGCTCAGTCTCAGCCTGCGACGCACACACACTACGCACACAGTTAATCAATCATATATGCACACACAATACATTGCCTCTCTATGAGGCAGAGGCAGGCAAGTTAAAAAGCAACGCCTCAGGTTCATAACATGGACTGCCTCACAGCAACCTCAAATCCAAGTTTTTTCACTCAGCTGGCTGGTTAAGATGTTTGGGTATGAAGATTTGTACCTTTGTTGTAAAACGTAGACTTGTTTTTGAACCCAGTAACTTTCATTCTCTAAAAATGTGATGATAAATTGTTGTACTGTCACACTGGTGGTTTCAGGTCTAATCTAATCTGAAGCAAAACAACATCAAGGTGAACATCTTTCCAAAATGTGGAGGGAAGTGTAGGCCTGGCTGAAACCAGTGGTGGGTTTACTCACTCTGTAATTTTGGGATCGATATTGCCTATCCACAAGCGGTTTCCGTCATGGGCCACACTCTCTGACATGATGGAGGCATTTTCTACTGTCTCTGCCGCAGACGACATGTGTACTCTGTGGGAAGCAGGAATAGAAGACAGAAAAATTAGGCTGACAAACAAAAGGCGGAAATACGTGTACTTGTTTGCATTTGTGTCAGACACTCAGCAGTCATTCAGGAAAGCAGAAAATGAAAATATTGCCTTACAGAGAAACTTTCTATAGACCTGTACTATACTAATTACATCTCTCCAAGCACTGTAGCTTACGGGACTGATCAGGGGATATATGGAAAACAAAGTAAAGTTACCAGAAAAGATCTGTCCACCCATTTGACCTAGTATATGTCCAAATACTTACAGTCAGTCAACTCTCAGATCATACTGACACTCTTAATTGGTGCTTTATAATAAAGAAATGCCCTGGGTAGGCCAGACAGTTAATCCCACATGCACAGTGTTAACAGCATGTAGAAAATGCTAACATCAACTGTAAGTACAGTGTCTACTTATACAGTGAAATCTGATTGGGATCATTTCAATAATATAGAAAGTCAATAATTTCTTAGTTCACTTCGACAGATCCCCTCCTGTTTTTTGGTATTTAATGAGTGTATTGTTGGAAGTTTATATAAATGTCAAACAGTGCGTTTAAATGTCATAAATAGGATTTATGTATATATTATGTGTAAACATGTATAAGACAGTAATGGCATGTGGTCAAACACATTTGAGAAGCACTCAATATGCTGCCAGGACACTGTCACTATACCTTTTCCAGAATTTTCATGTATAGTTTATATATTGAGCTTCTCCTGTTGTCTTTAATAGAACAACATTTATTCACTGTGTATGGCAAACAATCGATTCCTGAAAATAATAATAATAAAACAAGAAAACTCATGGTTTTCTTTTAGAGAGCGTGGACTTGCTACTAGCTAATGTTAGCCTAGCTAGCCTCAGGTTGATCGATTAAAACGTATCCGCGCGCTGTGTTTACTACTTAAAATCGTGTGTGTAAGATAAATACAATCTCGGCCATTCGGGTGGTGAGATGTTTAAGACCAGCTTACCAAATATATCCACTAAACGGTTAATAGTCCGTTTCGGACGGGCAATAGATTGCTACCAGTTAGCTAGCTTGTGGATAGAGCCGTTGTCACTTTACCTCCTCGATCTGTCAAACTTCCTCTTTGATAGCGACCGACTTCTTCAACTTAATTTGCTACGGATCCCCCTTCGGGATAATTCAGTTATGTCAAAACGTAATACTAATCATTTCAAGCTATTTTTAGGTTTTCCTCCTATGAAACTGAGCAGGTTAGCTAGCTTGAATGATCAACAGTCGCCTTGCTACCGTCTCACAACAAAGGCGCATGGTGATTCTGTAGTTTGTTTAACTGTCTGTGGAGTCGAGAGGGAGCACTCGTTTTATTGTTTAGCATCTACCGTATCTCTGTTCTTGAGACTCCGGCTCGCTTCTAGCAGGAACCCCGCCCTATCGGCAGATCCAGTGCAGAGTTTCAAACACATACCTTGACATCTCAGTGCCGGCGCGTGGTGATGACAGCGTAGATGTCAAATGTGGCTTTTCCTTAGCTAACATGCTCCTACAGAGGCTGTAAACTTGAAAGTAAGTATGCTCTTTCGGGTAATTTACGGTTAACGGGTGTGTTTTACCGGGTTGTCGCTGGAATTAACGGCACTGTTATGTTTAGCAACGGCATGGTTAGGGTTTGTGTTTAGTTTTTGACCGTAGTCTGTGATGGAGAAGGCTAACAGATGCTACATGTACACTCACCGACCTTCACACAGCTTCACTTACATAAAGTGTTAAAACCAGTCGGTTTTCTTAAATATGTTCTCATTATTTTTAATAATATAGTCTATGAATCGGCAGCCTCGTGTCTTCTGCTCTACTAGAGTATCAATGACAAAATTCAGTACAGAACCAACCTGGTGCATCATTGAGTGACATATCTGTATGGACATATATATATGTCAGAGTATCTGTTTAGCTAACTTATATCTGAAGTTGCCCAGCTAATGTTCCTCTCAGTGCTTTGCATGATGATTAAATTCAAACTGAACTGTCTTTTCCCGTTTTCAGACACGTGATACACCATGGACCACTCTGCCAAGTCTGTTAACTAATTTACACAAGTAGTATCTTGTAATAGTACATTTATAGTATCTTGCACTAAAAAAATAGGTATTTAAGAATAGTATATTCATTTTTACAACCATTAAAAAAGTGACTTATCGAGCATTGCTTTTTCTGTTTGGTTTCATAGCATTTTAATATGAATATCTTTGGGTTTTAAACTGGTGTCTGGGCAAAACAGCTGTTTGAACAGGTGACCTTGGGCTGCTGAAGTTGAGACCATCATTTCTCAGCATTTTATGGGCTCTTTACGGACTAAACACTCAATCAGTTAAACATAAAAAATAACGGAGGTTAAATAACACACACATTTAAAGTAATTGTTACTCCAGCCCTAGTCTGAACAGTTTGTGTGAGGAGACAGAGTCAAGCAGACCAATATCAGATACTCTGCTGTTATATTTACTCCTCAAACTGTAAAGTGTGCCGAGGAGAGATGATGCGGGCTCACCAGCTGGCTTCTGCCACTAGACGAAGGAGAGGTGTGTCTGCAGCTGCTGCTGGGTGTGAAATCTACAGGATATGAGGCTACAGTATCTCACTGAACACCTGTGCTTCACTTTTTCTGCTTGACTTCCACTCTAAAGACATCCGTCACCGTCCCACATCTGAGCCTATCTACTCCGCCACAGTGCGCTGTATCATATCAGCTTGACAGGAAACCTGCCAGCCATGGATGCCTGGTATGGGTTCGTATTGAAAGTGGTGGTTCACAGTGTAGCCTAAATAGTGTCTTTGGAATATGTTTGGATTTCGGCCATTATCTGGGGTTGATGTTGAATTAATACCAGAGCCTTGTGACATGCCCATAGCAACCATTGAGTACACTGAAATCAGTATTGTATCTGGGATTTTCAGGCTTTAAATGACCCAAGGAGGAGATTACAATCTACAGATACACAAAAAGACACCTGATGGGTTATTTAAGGCTGATTCTGGTGTAGTTTGTAAACAAAAATCTGCATCTGTTGCGTCTGTTTATGGCAAAGTAAGTACATGCACTTCAATCTTAATAAAATAAAATGATTTAGTATTATATTCCTTGCAGGGTGGGGCATATAAAGCAAAATATAAAGAGATAAATTTGACAGAGACTAATATAACAGCTGAAGAAACAAGTAAATATGAAAAATATGTAAGATAATAAGAAAATGTATGTACTTTTTTCCAGTGGATGGGTTTTGTTAGGGGATGTTTGGATGGTGGTGGTGCGTGCCTTTATTTGCTTTTTTATTTAAATGAAATTTATGTCCAATGAAGAAAAAATACATTTTAATACATTTGAGCACATTTAATCATCAGTTTTTCAGCCGAAAGTTAAGTGGATTTTGTTTTTCTGTTTTTCATCTCGCTCGCAACTGAAGAAAATATTTCAGTAACATGATGCATTTGGGAAAGTTCTTCTCACTTGTAACCTAACTGTCTT
>JAPZEB010000011.1:13147490-13175678 GCA_029783705.1 Chaetodon striatus | reverse complement strand
GTGTGATTTTTCCAAAAATTTGTCTTTAAATTGGGTTTAAAATTATCTAGAAAAGGTTGCAACAACATCATACAGAAACCTATGTCAGGTCATGTGGGAAAAAGTTTTTAGAAGGGCTTATAAAATAGCACTTTGACCCTAAAACATACATACTTTGACCAAAACTTGAATGTTCGGATTTGAAAAAGTAAAGAACGCTACTGTAAAACTACAGAATGATAGGAAAAACCTAACATAAACAATAATAAATGGAGCCGCCCTTAAAAGAAATGAATGTCTGTCTATCTGTCTGACCCCCTAAGTATTAGCAGATGTGTAGGTGCTCTTGTCAAGGCACAGGTAACGAAGACAGACAGGCAGAAGGTCACAGATACAGACATGAACAGTCTGCATATATACACAGAGAGGCACTGTGAGATAGACAGGCAGCTGCAAACAAATTGATGTTTGAAGTCAAAGTGGGAGACAGAATAATTAGCAGGCAGGTAGACAGTGCGTCAGTGATCTAGTTGGGCCGTGACCTTTAAATGATAGGTATCCACTTTATCACATCATACCCACCTTTTGTTTTTATTTTTTTATTCTGTATCTCTGACTGGTACATCTATGTTATTTTACCCTTAGATTTTTAAAATGACACCATTGGTTCACCTCCCCTTTGCCCCCTTTTCCACACACACCACCAGCACAGCCCCCAGTGGGTAAGCAGGGAGCGAGTGATGTAAGGCAGAGGTGGAGAAGGAGGAAACAACTGCGTCTGAGGTTAGCCAGATGGAGGAGAGGGAGAGGGGCGGAGGGATGGAGTGAGGGAGTAAAGGGAGGGAGGAAGAGAGGGAGGAAGGGACAGAAGTCAACTCATGTTGGCAAACTCACCTTTATTTCTCTCAGTGTTGACAGTGAGGAGAGACAGTAGATCATGGAAACTCTTAACACCGTAACAGTGGTCCTCTAATGTTTTTTTCTCTTACTCATACAGTTTGTGGCTTCTGCTGCACATTCATCTGTCGGTCTGTTTATTTGTTAATCTGTCTGACTAAATATGAAGGAAAACATACAGTCAATCATTCAGTCTGCATGGAAAAGATGCCATCAAACCAGAGCAGCTACCATACTTACCATGGCCCGACCAATACTGGACTTTTGGGGCCGATACTGCGAGTAAAACAAACCTGATAATATATTTGTTAATATCCTTTTTTTTTTTTTACATCAACGCCTAACAAAAATAAGTATTTTGTGATGAAGATATGTGTTAAGATTTTTTACAAACAAACATAAACTTTACTATCAGAAACGGCAGCAACACTAGATATGAGACTGCACAGTACATTTCAAACAGTAGCCGTCATCGAAATTTAAGTTATACTGTACAGAAGGCCCTGATGGTTGGCATGTTAGCAGCAAAGAGGATTATTCTTAAGAAATGGAAGGCTACCAGTGCTCCTTGCTTCTCTAGATAGCTTAGGGAAGTAGTATCGGGGATTCACCTTGAGAGACTTAGATACCATAAACTGAGTTTGTATGATAAATTTGGGAGTATTTGGGGCCCAATAGCTGATAGCTGAAGTCCCTACTGTGAGTCAATTATGTTTTATTATTCTTGGCCATTTTTCCTTTCTGTTTATGTAATAGGCTAAGCGTATTTATTTCGGTCAAGTCTGTCTTTTTTTTGTTTGTTTGTGTGTTTATTTTGGGGAATTTTCGTATGTGGGTCGAGTATGTCTTTTAGTCTGTGTGTATATGTATTTTTTTTAGATAAGAATTAAACATAATATGGATTCATTTAAATAATAATTATAAATACAAAGCTAAAAATAAACTTAAATTTAGGAAAAAATAAGTGAAATATACACAAAATGCAACCTATAAAATAGTTACTGCTGCAAACACTGATAATTTTTATAGGTAGATTCAGGTGTTTGTAGCCAGCAGTGCTATTTGTACTTGGGGTGGTTGACCAGTGTGGCTGTGTATATGGGGATGTATATTCCCAGGTGCCCTAGCAACTTCAAAATATGTCATTAACAAGAACGGGTCTATTCAGCCCTTTTGCTAAAGTTAATGTATACAGTGTGCATTCAGCAGCTTTATACATCCTAAAAACTGAAAATAAGTCAACTGAGTCTAAAAATAATGAGCCAATGTTGACTTACACCTCAGTCTCCTGTGTGAAAGTCCATGCATTTTCATTCACCACCATATCTAACTCCCTCTGTGGACTGTGTTGCTCTTTACACACGTGTCACCTGACCTTCTGACAATACATTTGTAAGTGTTTCCTCATAAATCTACCACTTGAATCTCAAAGAATATCTTAGTTTGGCTATTCCTAACCATGACCTTTTTACCTTAACCCTAGCCGCAGATAAAATTGGCCCTCAAAACCAGGGTGACTGCATTGCACATGACAACAGTATAATGATGCCTCGAGTTGTCTATGTGGGTAAATGAATTAAGTGAATAAACAACTGAATTGATCTGTGTTTGTTTAGGAGCTCTGGATCACATCGTGGTGACGACAGTAGATGGGAAGTTTCCTCTGAACCAGCTGGGACAGGTCTCCATGAAATCACCTCAGCTCATTATTGTCAACATGAGCAGCTTCCCGGAGGTAAGACGATCACACACACACACACATAGACACACATGTACGTACAGATTCTTCCTACTAGTATCTGTTTGTCTCATGCAGACAAGCAAACAGTAACTAAAAGCTTTATAAAAACAATCTGAAGCACAGACAGATAGAGGGACGGTCCTTACAGAAGGAAAAGTGAGCCAGACCAGAACTCTGAGCCCACATCTCTGTATAAATGAAACCTGACCTGCTGTTCTCTTTCCAACCGTGTCTCAGATGCTAATTGATTGATCACTCGGGGAGTCCCTTTGTTCTGGGGTGAAAGATAGCAACATGAACCTACACTCTGTGTGTGCGTGCACTGAGATGTGGTTTTGTCTGCATGTGAGTTGTCAAAGAAAAGGAAATGACCTCATTTTACCCCCAGGTTAGGAAGGAATGGATTATTTTTCTTTGCTTTCTTTTTTTAACTCCTTTTTCTCTGCCGTCTTTTCCTTCTTAGATGATACGAACCCGTGCTAATCAGAGCTCCAGTAAGAAATTTTGTCCACATTTTTAGTGACTGGACTTTCTGGTGGTCTGGAAAATCTTAATGTGCTTTATTTTTAGCATTTAACATGACATTATGCAATCAGAATCCACAGACATTCATGCAGGGTTCCTGCGCGTCTTGAATAACCTGGAAAACAGTTGACTAATTTTCCAGTCATGGAAAATGAGAGAAAAAGTAGAATGTCCTGGAAAATCTTGCGTTGTTCAAGAAAATTATTTCAACGTTCTCCTATTTTCCTTAGGTTAGAATTAACTACGAGGCTATCTATCAGAGCTCCCCAAACAAATAACATTGCCACCTGATAGGGCTAAGTTACGTTCAAGATCATATTGACGTTCCAATAGTAGTTCATGAACGTGCGTATTTTAAATAGGCTGCTCTTGGTTATTTTGTGGAAACGCTGTGAACACACCCCCAGGACACGTCACATGGTAGCATATGAACGTTCGATGACATTACAACTGAAATGGCCAAAACTCAGAGTATCGTAAGTGAAGCGCAGTGTTCAGTGTCAAGTTGTTTTGGATGAACGATTCTCAAGAAAGCTTCAAGCAGCAATACCAGAGGCCAAGCAGTCAGCCTGTTCTGAACAGGGATGTTTTGAACGGGCAATGCACTAGTACTTGCCAAGTGAAATGCTGCACATCTGCAGGTGTATTTGCATTATTATTTCATCAGTTGGTCATGATGTCTAAGCACATAAGGGATGGTTTCATAGATAAGTTCTAGGCACAGACGACGTGTGTTTAAAATTAGACCTCCACAGAGAGGAACATATTAGTCTATGGCGTGATCCCTGTCTATTATACCTGTTAGATTACCACTGAAAATGTCATGGAAAAGTCCTGGATATGAAGAGAGGAAACCTTGTATTGACTGATGATTTTTCTAGCTCCTTTCTCACAGCACAAAAAACTCATTAACACCTGCTAATATCTAGCTTTTGTACGTAATGGGAAAGGTTACAATTGGCATTCAAACCCATGTCAAATGTCTCTGCAGTAGTCATGGGTATTAATCGGCTGTGGTTCTGATTGGCATTGGTGGAAATACAACACCTGGGAGAACATACTAATTTTAGGCCCTTCACCGACGAGATGCAATGACAGGCTGCTACAAAATACCATCCATCTCTGCCCAAGCAGACATCTATCCAAAATAGTCTGCACCGAGTTTGAGAGAACAACTGAATAATGCCGGGTACACACTACACGTTATGAGCCCGATTATAGCCAGACACAGCGTCGTATGATGTCGGCTCAGATCGTGAACGACAAGTGTTGCACACAATGAGCCATCGTTTCATCTCGTGTTGTGTGCTATAGTAGACGACAACCGAAGCCACGTCTGGGACGCCTCACAATGTCCCAACAGAAAGTGTAGCATGTTTGATTTTCTTTTTCTTGTTCACAGCCGTCACTTTGACCAATAGAAACACAGAGTGATCCGCTGCCGCAGACAACTGTGCGGCAACAACACCCTGTTTTTATTGATATTTCCTCCAGGGATGTTATCACACAGAATAAAAAAGGAAAAATGATGGCATCAAACAGCAGAGGCACTGTAGCAATCTGAGGAGTACTGCCAGTAGCATAAGGCTAGCAAAGAATGTTATTTCTACATAATGGAGAAGGATATGAAATAATACAATTTTTAAAAAGTGGCAAGGCTTTTACTTACCACAACTAGGGTGACCAGATCCCAACTCATCAAATGTGGGACAAAGACTACGTTTGTTTGGGACAAAGCGGGACAATGTGGGATACCAATGCATCAAGATAGTCTAAAATGACTTAATAACAGCACATAACGGTCTTCACAGAAAACGTTCTCAGACTGGCCTTGCACTGATTTCACCCACAGCTAGATAGTTTCCTAGTCTTTGTTGTAGCTGCATTTCCTTTTCTTAGCCTTAGTACGGGTCGTAGTTTCCTCCCTTTCCTCAGTGTTTTGCATTAGTTTGTTGTTGGTGGGTGCACCCTTAAACTGAGGTATTCCGTGTCCCAGTTTGATTGACATGATCACACAGCCCGTCCCGCGCCCTGATGACAGCACTCGCTGCTTTTTCCACATGGCCATTTGTCAGATTATAAAACACGCATTTCAAAACTGAAGCCTGAGTGTCAACAACAATGCAGGACACCATCTCAATTTGCGGGACGTGTGAAAAGCAACGGAAATGTGGGACTGTCCCGCACAAAGCAGGACATCTGGTCACCCTAACCACAACACATGAAGAGAGTACCAGCTTCATTTTACAGAAACTACATTAGAAACAGGCCATTATTTAGGAAAGGCACACTCATCTTCAGCTGTGCACAGCTCCGGTCTGCTGGCATTGAGAAAGTAGACTACAGCCTATTTTTAGTGGGTTTACTTGTGTTTAAAAAACCTGCATACACATGCTAATTTTGGTGGGTATGTTAGATCTTATTGGCCACTGAGCTGATATACAACTACATGCTTTTTTAAAAATTTTTTTAGAAAGACTAGTATTCAAAAGAATAGTATTCAAAATTAATGTAAAATGCAGAGTTGCGTTGATAAATTTCACCCAGTAAGCATACATTTAACATGTTTATATGCACAGTGTGCTAAAAGTGTGATGAACACACATGCTTAACTTAAAGTATGTAATCAGATAAGGATGATGACGAAAACATGTGTCCCACCTGAGAACAGAAGTCAGTTCAGATGAATGTGAATCACCTTATAAATGATGCTGGCATACACATCACTCAGAGACCTGTTAATAATAATGATTACAGTTCAGGTCCAAAGGCAGTCCGTGCTTTTGGAGAACCACCTGACTGTAACAATAAAAACTGTTTTCGCAGCAGTTTTCCTCCACCTTCTGTTTTCCCACCGGTCACCTGTGAACCTGAGTGGTGTGGTTTCACCTCTTTATTCTCTTTTGTACCGACATCACAAAACAACATGCAAATTCAAGAATTTATCAGCATCTTAAATCTGGAAATCCACTCTTTAACCTGAATCAGGCTGAATGGCCTCTCGGTGAGTCTGTTTCCTTCCCAGAAACTTTAACCACAGACCACACACACACCAGCAGACACACTCATGCACACACACGCTATGCTGTCATGCCCTGCGTTACCCATGTCCCGCACAGAGGTGAGTCCTCAGTACCCAGAGCTAATAGGCTTATAATGACGCCTATCCATTACCAGGCACTCCAGAGGCCCTTCCATTGTTTTCCATTCATTCATTAAGAGAAGCCTGGGAAGGCACAGTGGAACTAACAACAACTACCAGCATGCTTAGATCACGAGGCAATTTGGCGTGTGTGTGTTTTAGGATTTAGGTTTTAGTGTTTTCTTCAGGACTCCTTCCTTAAACACGCACACACACAGACTCTCGCACACATTCCTCTCCGCTCGCCTCTTTGCTTTGAACTGGGCCGTCAAGCGTTTGATGTTAAACTTCAGTGTAATTTCTCTTCCTCTTCTACATATTAACCAGAACCTTCCCGGCCTTTCCAGAGAAATTCCCCTCGGTTTTCCATAACCACCGGCGTGGTCATCGGGAGAGGGGAAACGGTGATGAATTTGATGCTGAGAACAATCAAACATAGGTATGGGCTGAATCTATCACCCCACACTCAAAGAGAGCAACCAGAGGCCTGCGCTCCGGATGATTCTGACAAAGGAAAAGAAACCTCATGAATTAATTTAACACACAAATAAATTCCTTTAATCTCGCTGCCATTTTTTCCCCCAGCGGATAAGACCTGAACGAGCTGTCGAGAAAAGAGAGTCGAGCAGAAAGGGGTAAAAAAAGAGAGGAAATGATATGCTCTTTTTCCTCGCATTGCACATTTGCACACTTTGTGAAGCTCAGCTAAGGGAATTGTCATGCGGTTGCAGAATTGGTTTGAGGAGTGTGACTTTGTTTTCAGTAACTCAAAGGATTTGGCTTCCTCCCCTTTGTCTGTGTGTGTGTGTGAGCACTGTTTAACTATAGCTCTCTGGTTCTAATGTAGCATTTGCTGGACTGAAGGATTGTGTTGTATGTAGTGGATCAAGTTTTTATGTTTCACATATGTGAACACTGTTTTAAAGGTCCAGAGTGTCGGATTTATATTTATATATTGGCAGAAATAGAATATAAAATGCTAAGTATGTTTTCTTTAGTGTATAATCACCTGAAAATAAGAACTGTTGTGTGTTCGTTACCTTAAAATAAGCTGTTTATATCTAAATAGGGAGCTGGTCCTGATCTACAGAGATGTGCATGTTCACTGCCATGTTTGTACAGTAGCCCAGAATGGACAAACACTGGCTCTAGATAGGGCCATTTGTGTTTTCTCCCATTGCCATTGCAGTTAGCTGCCCCTCTGCGACAAGCAGGATTGGAAAAACACTCATTTTTGATGTGAAACCCTTTTACTTAGTGTTTCTACCAGTTTAAATCACCTGGGGTCTCATTTATAAAACAATGCACAGGATCCATACTCAACATGTATGTACGGACAAAAGCCAAAAATGGCGTGCACCAAAAAATACTTGACAATTTCTGCACTCAGGCTTCCACCTCGCCATCTGCATCACCAATTTCCTTTCTCCAAAATGTTTGTATGCATGGGTTAAGATTTCTCCTATCAAGTCTGTTTTTATAGATCACAACTTTTGCGTGGGAAGTGGCGTACGCCTCTCTCAGGCCTCATTTTGTCGTACACAAATGAGACCCCACATCTGTTTGATTTTGGGGGGAAGAGACCTCTGACCTCTCCTGAATGTCTCGATTTTAAGTTACCAGAGAAAAAAGGTGAGCACACGTCAGCAGGTGCTTGGCTAGCGACCAGTCTTTGACACACCAAACAGCATCAGAGAAACACTGATTTGTAAAGTAAAACTGCTTTCTTCAATATTTTTACTGGTTTTAATCACCTGGTCCGTTTGTTTTGGAGAGGAAGAGACCTCTGCGGATAATTCAGCTTCTGATAAAACCTCCCCAACAATCAACATCGAAGGAATCCTGCCCTGGAGTTTACGCTTGGCACTTGTGAAAAGCTGCAGCTGAATGCAATCTACAGTCCTCACCACTAGATGTCACTATATCCTGACACTGTTTCTTTATTATTTACCATTGAGTTACATGCAAACTTCTTCTTCCGTTTGCTGCCTTGCATGCCTGCCAAGAAGATACAAATAAACTTTAAATAAAAATCCTAAGAAGCCCCGCTATTAATTAACTGATATTATCAAAGTATTTTGTGACTGTATACCAACACTTCTCAAAACCTCTTAACAGCGTTTTTGTCTGATCCTGCGTTGTATTGAGATATCATTCAGCATTTACAGCACAGCTGCGTCTCCAGCCAGCGTCCACACTAACTCTGGATCACTTGTTCTCTCACAAAACACATAATGCTCTTCTTTTCATCTCCCTCTGATTATCTTCATCCTTTAAAAAGATGACAGATGGTGTTTGGGAAATATTCTTTTTTTCTATAAGCCATTTTAGACAACAGCTGAGAGGGAAATTTTCTGCAGATGTTTTCATTTCTAGTAATAGTTTTGTCCCAAATCCATCACCATCCCCTCTATCTATTTATTTTTTGTTGATGTAGTTCATCTCTGTAGATCAGAAACATGCATTTTCACTTTTGCTCTTAATGTGGACAAATGTGTCTCTTATGTCTCGAGAAAATGGCTTTTGATCAGATAATCTGTTTGCCTAGTTTGCACTTACGCCAAGATTTTTCTTCAGTTGAGAAACATGCAGTGTCATCATGGTGATGATGATGCCAGATTAAAGGGAACGTAAGGTCCATTTTCACCGACTTGAAGCTGGGCTCGACAAAACTTACTTTCAGTAAAAACACTACATTTTCAGATGGTAATTTGGCAACAGTGAAACTACTATACACAAGAGGCTTTTTGAGCGATTATAGATTTTGAAAAAAATGTAGATACATATTAGTTGCCCATTTTATCTGCTGTGCTATTCAAATTTGAGGAAAACTGTGCAATACATTAAAGTTTGTCCACATCTAACACCACCTAAATAAACTCCTGTTTCCAGGATAATTGAAATGCTCGCTTGCACTCTCAAACTTTGTCTTTAGCAGCCTCCGTTTTCTCCCAAGTGCCCGATCAGTGCCTCACATATGTCTCAACAGAGATGAGAAGGAAGCAAGATGGCTCGCTCCTTAGCTAATTATATCATCAGCTCCCAAAAAAACCAATGGGCCCCATTCAGAAACACCGCGTACACACAAGTCTGTGCTTAAACTGTGCATACGAATGTTTTAATAGAAATCTGGGATACATCATCAATAATTTCTTGCTGCTCTGTGAACAAGTTTAGAACTGCCTCAGACCATGTGTGCGCACAAATGATGAAGGCCTGGCTGTCTTGGCAAATGTTAAAACACCTTTTACCTACTTGCATAACATATTAAAACCATATTTATTCAAGTCTTTAATAGACAGTATTTTAAACTGTTAATTCATAAATGCATTGATCAAATGTATTAAATAACTCTGACACTGACACCCTTTAATCCTCATCAATTATTAATTTAAAAGTCAACTATGAAAACAGACCATCCCAGTTTTTAGTCTATAGAAATTGTGCATAAACTAGTAAATTGGTAGCCTATTAATAGGCATGCAGGGTATATAGAAGATTCATATTTACCGGATATACCAGGGGGCATATCTAACCTTGCTGGAGGATATTGCAGTCCGCACCTTGAGACGAGAGTGCATTAGAGATGGACATGCTTGACAAACGACTTATCAGCTCTTTTCAACTGCCAGGGCATTCACAGATGCTCAGTGACAGTCCGACACTGTTTTGTCAGGGCTTTAATATGGGCATAGAAATAACATGCCTCTGGGAAACCGATTCCCTTGTGGTGAGAAATGGGGGCATGGCAGTATGCTGACTGCAGATAGTGGGCACGTGCCTGTCAGTTAAGAATGGTTCAGATTCACCAACATACTCACAGTGTTAAGGACAAAATCAGCCGATGCACATGTGTCATTTATCCAACAGTCAGTTTGCATGCACACTTATTTTGTGCGCAGAGTAAAAACTTAAGTGCTATTACATAAGCAACTCTACTTTTTGGACATTTTACCTTTCATCCAAGAGGCTGAGAAGTGACATAAAGTGAGACCTGAACTGAGAGGTGAAACATCTTCAAGAAACTCAAGCAAGTCCAGTTGCCTATGATAAAGCACTTAAATTTACTATGACCTGGATGACTGAGAATGTTCACCAAAATGTGGAATAAGTACGTTTCTGCATATATATTAGTGAATGTGTTAAATTCTTTTTTTTCGACTTGCCCAAGTTCCTAGATTTGCCTGCCCAACAAAGCCTCTTACTTGTCCCAGGCAGTTGGGCAATCCTTATCGCTGAGCGCTGCTGTCTAAAGACCATAAAATATCAATGTCTTGCAACATGTGTAACCTAAATGCCTCTAACCTCTAAACGTGTTGACTTCTGCCTTCCATCATATTGGTAAAACTCAGTAGAGTCAAGACCTCCCTTTCATCCCCACATAACGTAATGAGCTGACCACATGCAAAAGCTGATCACAATACAAGAAAAGTGTTTTCTGTTAAAGTGAATATACATAAAGTGAATGTACATGTTCTCACCCCAAAATTAATACCATTTACCGTCTTCATTAACAAGCAGTTAACTGCTTTTATATATGAAAATAAAGATTAAATGAAAACATACACACTCAAAAGCACATGTGTGTGTGTCTGTGTGTGTGTGTGTCCATGTATCATACACAAGCACAAGCAGACTCTCCTGTGAGATCACCGTGGGTCAACGCCCTGCCCTGCAACCTCTCAGTCCTGTCCCACAGGGCTGAGCGCTGACAGTGGCCCAAGGCACTTCCACACTGCATGGGCTTCTCCTGACACACACACACATACACACACACACCCCACCCAAACTCACTACACACACACCACAACACCTTAATGATTGCCAGCTGGAGCTGAGCCACTACCTGCAGTTGCAGCGCTGCTTTTCCATTAACACCAGTGCTCAAAGCAAGCACACATTCGTTTATATGTTCGTGTCTCTATTAACTTGTGTGCATGTGTGTGTGTGTGTGCCCCAGGCTACATCGGCCGCCGCCCATGCCCTGAGAGAGAGTAGCATGAACCTTAACCCAGAGGTGGACGGGATGATCATCAAGGTGCCCATTCCCAAGTGAGTCTCTCTCTGAAACACACCCTCACACACAGAGTCCCAATGGCATAAACACTTTCCTGCTTTTAGCACTTTCCTTCCTCTCGATCTTTTCCTTGCACCTTTTACTTTTCTTCTGTTATTCCTGTTTTCCCACTCCCCATTATCCCACTCTTATTGTACAATAAAACATATCTTAAGCACGTGCCCGGAAAGGATTGCATGATGTGATCAAATTATTACTCATTAGACAAAATGCTAACTGATGATATTTTGCATACTTTTTTTTTCTTTACTGTTATTTGACCAAAATTAATACTTTTACGTTTCCTATGTTCTGTTAAGATGTGACTGTGAGATTTTATAGACTAAATAAGTAATCAATAAATCAACGTGATAATCTATACATAATGTAAATGATCATAAATCTAACCCTTACACTAAGTCTCATCCACGGTTTTAAATGTCTCCCCACGAATAAATCCCTGCAGCTGACAGATTTATGGACTTTTGTTTGTAGATGTATGGAGACCCCGAGTGTGTTGACGTGAGGGTCAGGTCACTCTCTGTCTATCCTGGCTAGACCCCTCTCCCCCTCAGCCTCTCCCTTTTTCTCCCTGCCAAGTCAAACAACCTCACAAAAAAACTATCCGTCACTCACTCAGTAACCCACTCCGTGTGTATATACAGTGTTTTTTTACACACATGTGCATGTAAGTATACATGTATTAATGCCAGCCTGTGTTTATGTGTGTGTGTGTGCATGCGTGTGTGTGCGCGTGTGGAGCAGCAGGTGTTAGTCTGGCAGAGGAGGGACACAAGAGTCAGACTGCTTTCCCCCTGCAATCAGTCTCGGCACGCTCCAAGCCTCCATTTGCATTTCCAAAGAGAAGGCGCTCCTTGATTGGCCCTGGAATCAGTAATTAGGCCGTATTGTTTGTGGTAAATAGACGCTGCACTTGGATTGTTTGCAAATAGTCCCAGAGGCAAAAACAACGAAAAAAAAAGCCAATTAAGGACAAAGAGGGAGAGTGAAATGGGAAGTAGGATTTTCTGAGTGATTAACAAATGCAAAGTGAATACAAAGTTGTTGTAGTGACGGATGTTTCAGTTCTGGTCTGAGACCTCGGCGAGTGATTGTTGTTAGGTGGTTGCTTACGAGTCAGAACTAAAATGATTAGACTTCATGCTTACAAACACTTGATATTCTCATTTGCACAAGTGAGGACATTGTTTTTTTCCATTAATTCTGTCTCTGCATAATTATGTGTCTCCGTGTTTCTGTGTTTTTCACCGAGAGTCTGAGGGCATGCTGACTTTTTAGCCTAGTTCATCTTTTTCTCCTGTAGCAGCTCCTCTCAAATGAAGCAAGTACACTTTCTCCAGTGCTTGGAGTTTAATGGCATTTTAAAGGTTTTCACTTCACTCTCATTTGGCATTTTGCCTCACTATATTTGTTATATTTATTATATTTGTTTTTTCGGTGCTGTGTCTCTCGGATACCTGCTGCTTACGGTCTGGCACCTGCTTGCTACTTATGTATAAAGCCCTGACCTCACCTGAACTCTGTGGGGGTACACTTCCATAAACCTCACAAACACAGAAAATAAGAAGAAAATACAGGCAGAGGGCAGAGTCTCTGCAGATAAATATACCACCAAACACTTTCAGTGGGTCATAGGTGATGATTGAGAGGGGTTATTTCTGTATGAGTCCATACATTGTTTTAATTTTAGGAAAATCCTTTGTAGTATATCATTATCAAGTTTCATCATGATACAATATGTGATTCTTTGGACAGTGATAGCACAAATTCTGCCACAATACAATTTTGATTTGATTCAAATAGAAATTTTACATGTCTTCTTGCACACACTAAATTTTGGTTTACTTACTAAATCGCTTGGTACAATGTATTACCCTTTTAAGGGGAGCTGCTGCTTGAGCCCATAGACATCACTTAAGCTGATATGATCCTCCGTCATATCTTCGAACTACATACAGAGACTTAAGTAGGGCACGGGTGAGTTTGTGTGTTGGGAGCAGTCTCGGGGATTCTTACCTTCTTACCTCAGTTTTGTTTTTCCCCTGTCATCTTCCCTCATCTCCTCCCTTCCCTGCAGAATAACACGAGAATACAGGGAGAACCTCGCCAAGCTGGCCAAACAGCTTAGCAACAAGGGTAAAGACTTATTAAGGAAAGTGCGATCTAATGCTGTAACAAAGGTCAAAAGGATGAAGGAAGGAAACTCGGAGGACACCATACGACTTGTGGAGAAACAGGTAGGAGACACAGAGAAGAAAAGGACAACAGTGATATTACACACAGAGACAGAGTGAGCTTCGAAAGCTTCTTAAGCTGTTTTCTCCTATGAACTGCGCACAGTGTCCGGAGAATCAGGTGCAGACATTTTCTGGAGTGTCTCTTTCACACATGTAGCACACCTACTCTGTTTAGTTTAGGTGAGGGGTGGTGCCTGGGTAGAGCATGGAGGAGGCCGTACCTGAGAATACACCATGGTCACTTTAACAGTTCATAATTTGGTTGTAATCAACCCGGCTCTCTTCCATTTCTTGAATTCGTGTGACGATTTTGGCATCGTCCCTCCCTGACAGAAGCTCACAAGTCTCATCATCTATCCATTTTAATTGCCATATTTGTGCCAAAGAAGCTCCTTCTTCTTTTTTTTTTTCATTTTATTATTTGTGTGACACTTATACAACAATACAAGACAAAAAGAGTGATGGTGAATACAAATACAGACAAGACAGAAACAAAAAAAACAGTTAACAGTAGCTTAAAGGGGTGTGTGTATGCGTGTGTGTGTGTGTGTTCTTCACGCACAGATGTTTGTGTTCTTCTGGTTTTATGAAAGCCCATGATATATACATCATCAACACGCCCACTCGCTCACTGTGAATTATGTGGACAATGACTTGCTCTATTCACACATAAGCTCACTTGGATATTACGTAGACTTTTTACTAGGGAGCTGGCAAGGTAAAGTCCGTCTGATTTCGGACATTTGTGTTCTCACGTACTGCTCCTCCGAGTAATGTCTAGATAGTTTCAAGTTTACAGTGCATGTGTGAAAGAGGCTATAATTGATAGATCAGGCCGAGGAGGGGGAGTTTACAGGAAGGGTGATATGAGTGGCTATGTGCGACAGATGAGTCGCAAACCTGAAAAGAGTCAAGGAAGTAACTAATACTTGGAGCCACTAAGACCTGAATCTGTTGTAATCACAGGATAATTTTTTTCCATTACTGGATATATACGAAAATTAACCCAAAAAGAGTGTATTCAAAATCTCTTTTTCCATCTTCTCCTCTGCCCTCACAGATTCAGCAGATGGCGGACAACGTTGCAGCGGACATCGACAAACAGCTTGCAGCCAAGACCAAGGAGCTGTTAGGCTGACCGAGACAATTAAAGTGATTATTTTTGATACTGTATTATTTGGTTCTGGCTGAACCTACAGATGGACACACATAACAGAAACAATATGTCATTTCTCGTGTTTATAATAGACAGTGACTCAATCGTTTTGGAGAGGTAGATTTGAATCCCGTTCTCACAGTCTGAAAGCTTCACACACACGAACGAGTCTCGGTCCTGTTGCACATGTTTTGGCAGAAACTGGGCTTTGGTTCCTGCCCACATCACTGGCAAAGATCTGCTCTTCGCTGCTGGGTGATATCTGTGTTTAACCGTCAGCGCATAAACAGAAATTGGCACGGAAACAACAACAACGACAGACTGCCAGTCACCTCCCTCCTCCCTTGTTACTCTTCCTGTCTTCAAACAAACACCAAGCGAGGGACGAATGGACTTTTAATGGGATTTGCGGGCCTCCTCCTAATCAAACCCCTTGCCACAAGGGCTGTCTGTTTATATGAAACAAGCGCACCCGTCTGAATGTAAACTGGCTGCGGGTTTTGTCTTGGTGGCAACAGGGAGAGAGAAAGGGAGAAAGGGTTTGTTCCAAAGACGCAGGATATGATTAGCATGTTGCCAAACATTTGTTTTACATTGATTCGAAGTCAAAGAAAAAAAAATTGCTCTTGAGTACAAAAAGCTTCTAATTTCTGCCCATGTTTAGGATTGATAATCTGGCTACTCTCGACAATAAAGTGGGGAAAGTAACATTATTGATGGACTCCATTAAAGTGCTTTGTAGCGTGTGCGTCATCTTTCTTTCTTTTGTTTTCTTTTCTTTTTCTCCACTGTAGTTTGAAGTCGCCCCCTCCTCCATTAGTCAGAGTGATAATGGACTTTTCCTGTGTACAGACCTCCAGGCCCTGGCGGCTGGCACCACAATAGTCCATTAGGAAAAGAGACTTTTAATGTTGTGCACTTGGCCCCTTTTGTCTTTAAATAGCGACATTTTTAAAGCCACCAACAAGACTTGGAGTGTGAGTAGGTGTTCGAAGTGGATCAATACCAAGAAATGCATGAATTGGAAACCTACCCAGCGACACACACATGGCTCTGCCTTCATCTATCCAATGTTTACACCAGCTGGAGGCTTTCTGTACTATTATGTGGTCGTTGTCTTCATCTTTATCATGGTTTGTTTTGCTTCCTCTGCTACTGGTCGCAGGCAGCTCACATGGCACACAGGTTTAATTTTAAAAGTTTGCCCACACACACTTGCTCCTATAACCACCCAGTCATTTGATGATTATAGCGTTGCAACATCGCAAACTACTAATTAAATGTTAATCAAAATGCGGAGAAAATAAACAGCGGAACAGTGACGATGCAGATTCCACGGTGGTTATTTTGTCATCTTTGGTGTTAGCTGGTAGCAGCGCTAAGTTGCACGCTACAGATTGTGGCTTCATTACATTTGCCTTGGCCCTCTGTCTCCCTGAATGGCTTCACTTTAATGGCCTAAACAGACCAGAGTCGTTGGATAAACAAGAGTTTAGCAGAGGAGTGGCTGGGTCCGGACAGAGGAGGGGTGGGGTGGAAATGGCAGGTTTTTGTGGTGATTCTGGGTCCATATGTCAGCAATTTGAGGGCATTGTGTACCTTGGCCTAAAACAGAGGCTTCATGATCGATGGAGGGGTGAAAATCTCCCAAGTCCCTGGCGCAGAACACAGGCAAGCACGAGGAAATTGCTTTCAGCTGATAGCTTCATTTTGGTTGACATTTATCAAGTGAATTACCCCTGTTCCTTTCAAATGTTTACTACTACTAGCACCGCCTTTTGACGTACGAGTGTGTGTGTGTGTCTGCATTTATGTGCAAGTGAGAGAGAGCAATAGAGGTTTGTCTTTGTGGAAGTTCTGGTGTGTCCTTTGGCGATTCCTCACAAAAATATACAAGTCTAAATTAGTTCAGTAAACGTTTGATTTGATAGTCTGGCCTTTTATTCGTTGCTGGTGCGTTTAAGGAAAGATAACCAGTTACACATTTTGCACTTGCAGCTGTAACTCAAAACAAGCACTTTATAAAGCTGTTTTTTTTTTTTTTAAATATATGGACTCAGCTCACAACACTTGGTCTTGAGTCAGACTCCAGCCAGTAGTCTTTAGACTAGACTTTTTTGACAAAATCAAAAAAGACCGGCAACTGGATTTGCACTTAAACATCAATGACTTCACTTTGACTTGAGCCTTTTGACTCTTGATAGCTTCCCCTAAACCCAAAGATTAAAAAGTATTTAAAAGTGTGTCACAAACGAATTTATTGCCTAAATCAACTAACTATTCCCAGCAAGTCAACACATAGTTTTCCAGATCCACTTATTTTGAATCCATCAGCCTCTAATCAAGTTGCAGGAGAGAGCCATGAAAAACTAACATTTTGTTACTGAGAGCCAGTTGGAAAATAATATTAACAAAAAATACATTTTTTGTCATGTATAAAAATTACGTGGTGTTATACAAATAACAAATTGCAGTAAGCAAAACGTGCAGGTCAAAAATTACTTCCAACAAACTTCTTTTAAGAAATAATTGCAGTTTTTAAAAAGCATTTATGATTTTTATAAATTTAATAAATTATTACTCTGTTGTTACAATGGAATATTATGACTTTTTAAGGAGTCAAAACTCAAAATTTGGGCTCAGGACTTTTCTGTCTTGACTTGGGACTAGAGTACAAAGACTTAAGATTTATTTGGGACTTGCAAAACAATGAATTGGTTCAACCATATTTTTAAAAAGCATTAATGTCTAATTCTTGTATGACAGAAATACAGTTATGCTACTGCTAAACTGAATTTCAGGACATCAATGAACATGAATTCAAATTTAAATCCATTTATCTCAAGAATTAAATCAAGGCTGCATAACCTTTGCTATTTTGCCGTAAAGGTAACATTCATTGAATAATAATAAATGTTCAAATGTGTCATATAGAAACATCCTAAATTTTACCAGCGTCAGCCAACATACTGGTCATACCAAACCAGTGTACTAAAGTCCTGAGTGTACTAAACTGGGCAAGTTTGTTTTAGCTCTTAAGAATTCAAGTTTGTAAGAGGAGGAATTTATTATTTCTTCTTTCAAAAGTTGCATAGTCTCACTTTAAATCATCAAAATGGGAATTTTTAAAGCACAAGTGTTACTTACTGAATCCAATTTTATCCCTCAAGTCTTTTCAGAAAGCACAAATATCAGAGTCAGCTACAGAAGAGTACAATTTAAAGTCATATTAGGAAAGAAGAATCAAAATCCCTCTAAGTGTTGCTCTCTATCTCGGTCTCTCCATCTTCTCTTACCTTATTCTGTCCCTCTTAGCATTGTTCTGCTTCTCAGTATCTCTACTTTTCATGCAGATTTCTGTGTTGCATTATTCATATCTTTTGAGAGATACCATGGTGTAATACTAGTTTCCCAAAAAGACCTACATTATACTGTATAGCCACTGTATGTGTGAAGAAGAAAGAATGTATATATATATGAGTACCCTCTGCTTTCTGTCTTCCCTTTGTGCATCTGTGATTACAGTGAGCATCAAGCCGCGGTGCTCCTGCAGCAGCTGAACCGCTGAGGAGGCCGTGGAGCCCGCACAGTGACAGAGCCGACCACTTCAGCGTAGACAGAATTGGTCAGATCCCCCCACCACACACACACACACACAAACACACCTCTTATTCCCTCCTTCCTCTCTCCTCTCCCTTTCTGTCTCTTCTCATCACCTCTGGAGTGTGGAGAGCGTCAGAGTGTGTGAAGCCACCCTGAAGATCTCATCAAGGATCCAATCAGCGTGTGAATACGAAATGCACTCTCCTCTTGCGATGTGATGATGGGGGGGAAGACATTGAGAGAGCTTGTCTGGAGCGAAAAATCTCTGCATATGCAAATTGAAGAAATTTTTTTAAATAGATGTGATGTTCGTAAGAGTATCTCTGACCCTTTCAGGGATGTAGTAACAGGCTCGCAGGAGAAGAATATGTGCAGATTAGCCTATTAATATTTATAGATGTAATTGGTTGAGCTGTGTGGCATGAGGTCTTGTTGTGCCTGGTGTAATGCAGGCCACGTTTAGAGGCTAATACAGGTGGGTGCTCTTACTGCCTCTAACAGGGAAATGGCCGGCCATTTTAGGAGGAAGCTGGATATCCTAATAATCAGGTAAACTAATACCGAGCGGTGAGAGTGTTTCCTTCCGGAGTTCTTGGCACGTCAGTCATTCACAGAATTGCTCCTGTCTGGTCTGCTAGCCATTTTAACTCAATGGAACGTGTGCTCTTTCCCCCCCACGTGCATTTAGAGAGGACCACACGGGCCCCTTTGGATAGCCTCTATACCCACAAGGAGGCTCCCCAACCATCGTAGGGAGCAACCAGACGCTCTTGCACACACACCTCCTGCTTCTCAAATCTGAACAAAGCGTTCCTCAGTCTAAAGTGGTTAAACTGTCATTTCAAATCGTCTGGACATCGTGATTACCGGCATGGGAGGAATTATATATTTAGCTTTATGTCCATCGCCATTTCCTCCCCCCGCCCTGATCTGAAGTGACTAGCCAGTAGTGCCCTCGATATTACTATCTCTGAGGAGTTTAAACCTTCCCCCAGGAGACAAGTGTAATCAAGGGCTGCCAGCAGGAGAGAGGGAGAAAGAGAAGGAGGGAGGGAGGAAGGAGGAGGATGAGAGGTGTGGGGTGGGTGGTGTTGGAGCCCTGTAGAGATGGGATGGTGGAGGGAATGACAATGGACCCAATTTACAAATCTCTATATCTCAGGCCTTAAAAAAACATGGAAGTACTCAACCAAGTCTACTGCTGTTTGTTGACATATTTAAAAAAAAAAAAAATTTTTGTCTGTATATCTGGGTAACATTTTCAGAAAATAATATCCGCTTATTTTGCTGTAAAAATCCTTTTCACATGCGCAAATTTTAAACTGTAACAGACACTTGTCTTTAACCAAACAACAGTAGGGAGACATTTTGGATGATTGCTACAACAGCTAAAAGGCAAAGTTGATTAGAGCGCAAGAGACAAAATAATATTCAGTCCTTGCAAAAATCCCTTTATCATGTAATTGTCATCTTTTATTGAGGCCAAAAGTGATGTTATCTTACAGTAATATATTTTTTAAAGTGCTATTGCAGGAGATTTATTTTAACTCAATTCCAATAAAAATCTGAGTGAGTTTATTGAAAGGTGACAGAATTAAGCAGATGGTCGTATTAAAATCAAGAAAAATGAAACTTGGTTCCAAGGGTGTGGCGTTTGTTTTAATATTTAAGGGTGACATCTATGAAATAAGGAGTTTGGGAGTCTGCTGCCAGAAAATTTTGAGCATCAAATGTAACTTTCTGCATTCTGGGGATTTTTTAATGCACCAATTTGTGCCTTTTCTGCAACAATTTAAGATGTACATGTCTTTAATTTAGTTAGAGTCACAGTTAAAGCTCTACTAAAGTGCTACTTTAATGTTTTACGAGGTGGGACAAATACACATGTTCTAAATATTGAGGGGGGACATGTCATTTGCACATTCGTCCCCCACTCCACCAGCGAAATCTACGCCTATGCTTGAGTCTTTAAAATCTTGTTTGTTTTTTTAAAAAGGACTTTCAGGGCTAAGTGATAAAAAAAATCTTGGTCAGATAGAGATTTTTTTTTTCAGTGCGTAACTGCTTAAATAAAATTCAGCTGCCATGTGTTGTCATTCAGCAAGACAAATCATACACTGAGCAAATAAGGAGGACTGGAAGCTGTTAAATGCATGCATGTATACGTACATAGATGTGCTGTTCTATTGGATTTGTTCAATGTTAATATTTTTCCTAAATTCTTCCCACAATACACTTCTAAAACAACATTGTCCCACAGTAAATCCACAGCCCCCCCCCCCTCCAGGCTCTCATCCATCCTGAGGAGACTCATTCATCCTCAATAACGTCACCGCTTGTTCATAAATAAAAGTGACCGTTAGGAAAGCAGATGAACGCAGCCAACGGACTGGACAGGAAGCCAGTTAATCTGCAATCCAATCCGGCCCGAGTATAGTGAAACCCGGCTCAGCTTGGCTGACCGAAGCCTGGGAGGAAGGAAGTGAAGGACTCAGGAAACAGTGTTCAGAGCTTTCACCAGTCATATCCATCACAGTGCACGGTGATGGAAGCATGTGTGTTCATGTGTGTGTGTGTGTGTGTCCCTGTTTCACCAGTCATATCCATCACAGGGCTCTGTCTCCAGGCCTGGGCAAGAGAGCTGGAGAGTCATTAGAGGGGCTGGGCTGCAGGCTGCAGCGCTGCACTTTAACTAAACATCTTTTCCATAAAATAAATGCTTCCAGGTTAGTGTGGGTCCCGGAGAACCCAGGTCGCCTCGCTTTTGCTGCCACTCATCTGATCCCAATTACCAGACAGACTGGGTCAGAGCCAGCGGGGACTATGTGGATACAGACTGGAGTCGTGTGTTAGACTCCAGTGACAACCCAAGTGTGGCATCCTTTTGGCTTAAATCAACACATGGCAGCCCCACAAAGCTGCATCCCCCCAGACACTGTGCAGTACATCTGCATTAAAAAAAGAATCTGTACTTTAACACGTCTTTGACCGCATGTTTTTTGGATTTTACTTGCGTAGTATGAGGGAGTGTTGGTGGGTTTTAGTGTTATTTTCATGGTGAGCAAACCTGTGACTTATCGGTAACAGAAATGTGACCACAAAGGCACCTGGAAGTCTAAATGTCAAGCTGGAGTTTAGAAATACAACACTGACTCATTTCAATAGATAGTGAGTGCATATATGAATTTAAATATCAAAAATAGGAAAGGCAGGTTTCTGTATTTGCACGTCACCTTTCAACAACAAGACATTTTAAAGTGCTTCACATGTATATATACACTGTACAAATATTTAAATGCAACACTTTTCTTTTTGCTCTTATTTTTTCCCAGATAAGGTCGAACATGTAAGACTTTTTTATGCACTCAATAGATATATTACGGCAGTTTTTTGTAGATTATCTTGTGTGTTATAAATGATAAAGTCCAATAAAAACTTCCATAATATACTTCTCTCAAATTCTGGTTGCAGATTTGTTAATATCCGTGTTAGTGAGCACTTCTCCTTTTCCAAGATAATCCATGCACCTGACAGGTGTGGCATATCAAGAGGCTGATTAAAACATGTGCAGCCTGTATAAAATGGGAGCAAAAACAAAATGGTTGCTTTTAAATTTCTGTTAAGTTGATAATATACTCTATCAGGACAGGATCTTTATCGGTATGTCATGTCAACCTGTGTCTGTTCAACCAACTAAATAATCTGTGTCCCTACTGGAATGGGCAGGGTTTTAACCATAATAGTAATAAATTGATTTGTAAAGTACTTAATGTACAGAAAATACAAAACAAAAGTGTTACTAATAAAACATAATCATACACATACGCCTACACCAACATATACACTTAAACACATCTATATCTGTAAGCATACATACATGTACACATGGCTGCAAAGACATACACTGCCACACACACACAAGGTCTATCAACTGTTAGGAGAAGCCAAGACGAGATTTAAAGACATGAACAGAGTCAGCTGAACTGATGTTCAGTGCTGAAACTGAACTGAACTGAAAGGCTCGATCAGCCTTTGTCTTTACCCTGGACTCTGGAACAGTTAGAAGACCCAGACCAGCAGACCTGAGAGGCCTGTTTGGACGGTACGGTGTGAGAAGCTCAGTTATATACTCTGGTGCCTTGGATTTTAAAAGAGACTGGAAGCCAGTGCAGGAAAGCCAAAATAGGTGTGATGTGTGAGGATTGTTTTGTTTTGATCAAAAGTCTAGCTGCTGAATTTTGAATGACTTGGAGCTGGTGTGTAGCTCGATTGCATGCAGGTGAACAAGGCATTACAGTAATCAAGGCAGGAAGATATAAGAGCATGTGTGACTTTCTCTGTGTTACTGAAGCGCAGGAGTGACCTACATTTGGAGATATTCCTCAACTGGTTAAACAAGACTGGAGAACTTTCTTTACATGTTGCCTCAGGATCAAATTACTGTCCAGAATAACACCAAGATTTTTTACACCTGATTTTGGGTAGGTAGGACCTAACTAGAAGTTGTTACTTTACACCTTAAACCAATATGGGTTGTTCAGCAGTTGCTTTATTTATTATTTATTAGAAAAATCTTTACAGAACAATTGCAGATTGAGCTTCAGATCATATTTGATCACAAGTACAAGATTGAATACAATTACTCAGATGAGGATTTTCCTTCATCAGAAGTGCGAAAACTGACACATTTTACTCAGATAATAGTCATACATCAACATGTACATGTACATGCATACTGGATGCTCATTTAATCTGGGTATTTGGCTCAAACCTAATATTAAGTCTTCTGACATGTCATAGCTTGTCTTCGTCTTGTCTTACCTTTGACAACTTGACATAGCATGTCTTATGCTCTTTTATGTAATGGACTATTATTTAATATTATAAAATGTCATGTCTCATGAAATCTTCTTATATCTTGTCCTTTTTATGTCAGTTTATGATCCTCCTCCATTTTTACCTCTGTTGACTGTCCATACTGTCTCATAAAATTTAAAAAAAGCATAATTACTCTGGTGCACGCTCAGTTACTGGAACACATAATCTTAGTTGTAACAGCTTGCCTATTTATTTGTTAGATGAAGGCATCGACAGACTGAATGCACAGTCATCCCATGTTGCATCAGTGTATCAGCTCACACTGACTCACAAAAACCTCTTTGATTTTTATGGCTGCATGAAAGCAGCAGTTATATTACAATCGAACACTGGTTTTTGTGTATACTAACATACTGTAGTGAAAATTTTGAAACACAGAGTGTGTGTAAGACAGCACCTTTAATATTTTAAAATGTAAGATCACCCCCTCCATTCAGAACATTCATTACATTCACTCCAGTTGTGTTACATGTATGGGAGTAACCCGATCGTGGAAGAGAGGAAGAGTCGATCACGGTGATATATATGTGCTTGTGCATGCGTGTGTTTTTGTGTGGACACAGCGTGCATTTACATCCATACATTATTGAATAATTGTTTCCTGATGCTCTCCTCTTCCCCAGAATATTAATTACCAAATGATGAAACCGCCTCTTTGGTCTGGGGGGGTTGAGGTTAAAGGAGGAAATGGGGGCCGCGCATGTAGGAGACCGTCCTTTTTGATGGGGTTAACTCTCATTTTGTGTGTTTGTGTGTGTGTGTGTGTGTGTGTGTGTGGTGGTATTGGGAGGTAGGAATGGATGACAGGGATGTGGTAGAGCTTCAGCTATGTTGCAGGGTTGAGTTTTAGGGGGAAGCATTTTTCTCAGATTGAATGGAAGATGAGAATATCTCAGACAGCTGGACGAAGATGCTGTATTTTTGACACTGAACTGATAATCAATCAAGTTTTTCTCTTTCTCAAAGAAAATTATCTTTAAGCAGAAGATAAAAAAAGCAAATTTCAAACGCTGTGCTTAAATGTTCCTGCTCATGTGCTGTTGTTGCTATAGTATTTTGGCCAAGACTCTCCTGTAAAAGACTTAGATGTGTGACTATTCAGACACATAGCAATCTAGCATGACAGAGAGTTCTCACTTTTGGACACAAGACAGAATAAGAAGCAGCAAAATAGACGTTAAAGGCGATTATATTAGGATAAAGCATAGACAGTAAGATAGAAGGAAAGTTGTCTCATAAAAACCCACTGTGTTATCAAATAAAAATTGCCAGCAAAAAATTGTTTTTTTGTATGTTTCCCTCCAAATTATTTACCCAGTGACCCTTTGATTCCACCCATGTATGCATAATTTCATGGATTCATAATCAGTGGACATCAGAAACCCTGCACAGTGCTCACACTGAGGCTGCATGTGAAGGAGGATGGCACCATCTAGTGAAATTATGATGTAGGCAAGGAGGGAAGCTACATCATTTATGATTGTAATGGCTGAAATAAAGTGCTTGAAGATATTACGTAATGGTAATAAAAAAAAAAACAGAAAAAAACGGTGATTAACTATTCATTAATACTTAATTAATACTCTGTCATTTACACCTGGTACATGTAATGTCAGGGTGTATCTTAGCTGGTCTTTGTAATCGTGTAGTTGCCCTTTTTAGTGTTTTTAAGGTTCACTTCTAGCACACATTAACATACTTTTTGGCTTTTCTTTGTAGTAATCTTATTTGTATTTTGAATTGCTTGTTTTAGAGCTGAATATTTTATTCTCTATTTTTGTTCTATGTTGTTTTTCTGTACCTTATGTTGCTGCCTGTCTCAGCCAGGACACTCTTGAAAAAGAGATATTTAACATCGAGAGTTGTTTTTTTTTATTAAATGAAAGTTAAATAAATAAGCAGTTTTTAATATAGCTGAGCTTTTTCTATTGAAAGTGAGACTAAAAACAGCCTTAAAAGAATACCTCACCCACAAAATGACCATTTGTATATCAGTTAGTCATGCTGTTTTACCTTGAAATCGTGGAGATAACATTTTTCTCCTATACCTCAGAAGAAAACAGCAAATGTATTCATTTATTGATTGATCAGTAAAGCAAAACTAAATCAAAACTGCTGTTTACAAATTCTCACACAACTTGTGCAATAAAATCCAAGTTTCATTTATTTTTCATTTATATTTATAGTTGTATGCTTGGGACTTCCCAAACAGATGCATTTAAAAACAAACCAAAAAAAAAAAAAAAAAAACAACAACTTCGTCTTGGCTTTGAAGAGAGATGAGTTTCACTCTCAGTTCACTTTTAAAGTGTACCTTTTATTTTCAAGAAAACGCATGTGTTTAGGATGTACCAAGCTTACAGCTGAATAAATTAGACTTGGATTATCCTACACAAACTGTGTGAGTGGCGGCACAGTGGTACAGTGGTTCGCATTATCCCCTTATAGCAAGTGGGTTCCAGGTTCAAACTCAGGTGGGGGGCTTACTCCCACAGTCCAAACACATGCAGGTTGACTGGTGACTCTAAATTGGCCCTAGGTGTGAATGTGAGCATGAATGGTTGTCTGTCTCTATTTGATAGTCTGGTGACCTGTCCAGGGTGTACCCCACCTCTCACCTAGTAGCAGCTGGGATAGGCTCCAGCCCCCTGCGACCCCTAACAGGATAAGCGGGTACAGAAAATGAATGAATAAGGGTTGTGTGAGAGATGTTTTAATATAGTTTTTCCTTTAACTAAAGCATCCCCAGTCAATCACTAAATCAGTGTATGAGCTGTTTTCTGTGGAGGCATGCGAGAAAAACACAAATTCAAACTAACATGGCATGACTAATTTATATACAAATGGTCATTTTATCTGTAAAGTATTCCTTAAGGGAAATACTTCACCCAAATTTAATCATTTTAATATCGAACACCATCTTCCAAAAAGGGGGCTGTTACTGTAGTAGACTGAGAGCAGCAGCTGTCAAAAGTTTAATTCCTGTTCTTTTGAGTAGTTTCCAACTGTGACAAGTTTTCTCAGATAGAAAAGTGTGTGAACTTCAAGAGATACCACTCTTGCATCACAAACCACTTCTCCTCAGTCCATCAGTGTATTGTCCTCTCCTCTGTCGTCCTCTCCAAAATATCGCAACACCTTTGGTATTTCCCATGATTCATATTTTTTACTGTAGACCACAAATCTACAGAATATACCATAACAGTTCCAAGTTATTTTGCCTGAGTTAACTGAGTCTGGGTATTTATGATGATGTTACAATAGCTGTGATTATTGTGGTGCATTATGCTTGTGTATAATGATTCAATTCATTTTGGGATGACAGTTTATTGATCTAAACAAAGAGAGACATTTCTATGAAACATACAACTGTAAATCTACAATCTACAGGGACATAACACGCTGGAATATTTAAAATGAAATAACATGCTATTTTAACTGATAACTCTTTTATGAGACAGTTCCAGTTCCTATTCACGTAAATGATCAAGTCTTCCCAGAGTGTTTGTATATACAGTCAGATTTCACAGTCCTCTTAAACAAACAGAAGAACAGACGGGGTATTTACCACAGCTGACGCTGCAGATTAAAGCATGTGTTCATTAACTCGCTGAGCTGAGCAGAGCAAAAAGTCTCAGGGTAAACAAACCAATACACAAACAGCTCCTGCAATCTTAGTTCTCGAGCATTATGGGGAAGTTGCCCATGAATAATCAGCATGCAACAGCTGATGGGGGCAAATCATCAAAGCATAAAAACATGATCATGTGATCATGGGTGGTTTTGCTTTCATGTCTAATGTTTGTTTTTTTTAAACAGTAACCGTACAGGCACAATGCTAGTTAATATGTAGCTCAATACGTAATATATTATATGTTGCAGTACAGCTGCAGTACAGATGTCACTGCATTTCCTGCTGGGATAGTGCTGTGAAATGCATATACTTTAAGGCAAACCATGATCTTTTCCTAACCATAACTGAGTGGTTTTGGGCACAATCCCAACCACATGTTAACCGCAGTGCTTTTAAAATGTTAGGTTTCAATGTATGAGCTGCATAATACCAAGCAAAAGAAACTTATCCACTGTTTGTGGAAGTTTTTCTGGCGATGGGGTTGCCTTTTAGCTCTGTTTTTGGTCTCCACCAACTCCTAAAGGAAATGCATATCTTTTAATCAGCTAAATGCTTCACTATGTTCATCAGTTAGCCGCTAACTTTGTCTGTCTGCTGTCTGGTGCCAGGCAGGAAGTGGACAGTGTGGTAATCAGTACCTTTAATACTCCAAACAGCTGCCTGCTGAGGCTAGCAACAAGGTTGTTAAGAGCAGTGAAACTCAAGCTGCAGGCTGCAAAACAATGAGCTGAAAGATGCTAAAATACTGCTTTGTGTAGATGTAAAGAGGGCCAGACCGTGGATATCTCTGGAGGCGATCTCCTACATACACAGCCATACAAACTCCAGCCCCTACACAAATTAAGCAACACAAGATTATATTCGTGTAAAATTAACTTATAAACATATCTCAACAGCGCTAAAACACAGAAATTACCATAAAAGCAATGTCACTTACCTCTCCCATGGAGGCAAGGTGGGAGATCCTTTATAGACACGGTACCCCCAAAGGTGAACGTAGGGGTACAAAGACTGGATACCAAACGTTCCACATATTGTGTACGGAGGCCTAAGCGTGTCAGGTCATAACAACTGAACCAAATTTTGTGGAATTATAATGCTCAACATTACAAATGTACATTTGACTTGTCACACACTGCTGTGTAATTGACCCTGTTACATACTGTAAAGCTGGGATGAGCAGCAGAATTGTGTGATGATTCTCTGTGGATCAGTCACTACAAACAAAACCTATCATCATTTGTAAACTAGTTACAGGCTTTCTGATGCAGCCCGATTTCTTAAGAAAAATCCCCATGTTTAATTACTGACAGTGGTTC
>JAPZEB010000011.1:13105692-13116088 GCA_029783705.1 Chaetodon striatus | reverse complement strand
ATGAAGAACTGTCCTGCTTGGGGGAGCAATGCCATCAGGGAGTGAAGTTGCCAGTAGGGGGGTGTATATGGTCTATAATGTTGTTTGGGTGGGTGTAGCGTGTGAAGTGGCATCCACATGAATGCCAGGACCCAAGGTTCCTCAGAAGAACATTGCACTGTAACAAAATGATCAATGTTATTCACTTCACCAGTCAGTGGTTTTAAGGTTTTGCTGATCGGTGTATAGTGTCACTCTCTCCCTTATGGCTCACATCAGAAATGTGACATCATGTCCTTTTGGATGGATACACAATGTGTTAATCTTATCTACCTACCTCATGTATACAAAACAACCTGATCCAGTCTATGTTCTACACAGACAAATGTGTGGATGCCAGTACATTTCTCTCATAATTCACTGATTCAATTTGATACTTCACTGTCAAAACAAACAGGCACAAACACCATACTGCCTCAGAATGTGCCTTTCATTTCCACCGTCTGTGTAATGAAAATTAATTGTATAAAAATGTAACATTTAGACCTTAAAATAATGTTTACAGTTCATAGCCTTACCCACTTTGAGTTAGAGTCGTTTCTCAGTGAGGTGTACAACACAAATAAAAGCAGAACTTCACAAGGTTGCACAAACAACCAGATATGTGGCAATAAAAACAAGGACATTATCTAACCAATGCAAGGTTTGTACATGGTACCAAGAATCTATGAATTGCTCAAATCATACACATTAAATCAGCTCCCTATTAAACAGAACAACATAACATATTTTCAAACCACAATATTTCTGTTGTTGTTCTTTTTCCCCCTGTGTTTTCTAATATTTTTGGTGCATGTTAAAATGTTATTATCATGTAATGCACGTATTAAACTGATGTTAAGAAAATGATCAACAAATAAACTTCAAAAAAGTAAACTGAACTATATTTTGTGTACGTGGGCAGACATCAGGACCGAAATCCTCTTGTGACTCACCACATGCTTTCGCTGCACTGATGCACAGTTCCTCTGCTACGTACTCCCCAGGTGGAAACGTGAGGGCACTTTCCAAACCATTTCCTGAACCACCCCCTCCTCCATCCTTCCCCAGGTAGAAAAGATGGACAGTGAGGCAGGTGGCATCCACGTCCTGCTTGGGGTCGAGTCCAGCGGCTGGATTGTGATCAGGAAGGAGGCCATTGAGATGTGCTGTAGGACTGGAGATGGGTGGGTCCATGTCTGTCAGCAGAATACAGGCCATGTGCTGCTTAAAACAAACATCCACCTGGCAGAGGACAGAGGAATAAGACAGAAAAAATAGACAGGTAAGAATGAGACTAAATAGAAAAGTTCAGATTGTACTAAAGTTCTGGGAGTGTTTTCCACCACATACTGACAGTCACTGCTCTCTGATTAACCTGACAAATGAGCATCTGAGATTTGAAGGTTGTTTCCACATCAACAAGACTATGTGATGCCACTCTGTGAAGGTCGGGCACAGTGATGCTTTCAGCTAAATACTAATGGCAAAGCTAACATGCTGATGTTCAGCAGATATGTTTACCATGTTCAGCCTCCTAGTTTAGTGTGTTTGCAAGCTAACATTTGCTATTTACCACCACACACAAAGTACACCTGAGGCTAATGAATGTTACTGACTTTGTAAGTATATTATTAGGTGTATACCAAGATATTGAACACAAGAACATTTGATCTGATGATGGTGCTAGATGACAAGTCAGGGGATCAAAGATACTACAGGTCATTCTGAGGGGGATGTGAATGTCTAAAAAATTTTTAGAGCAATATATCAATTGCTGGGACATTTACTTAGAACCACAAATGTGAACCTCATGCCAGTGCAAGAGGAAAAGTCAGGGGATCTCCAAAACCCAACAGAAATCATCCAGTATTTGTTGAGATATTTCAGTAGTCCAAAGAGACGAGCTAGCTGATCAGACCAACACTGCAATCCACAGCGCCAAGACACTGGCATGGCTCAAGGATTATATTGGCATTTAAGGTGTTTTCTCATCTGGTCCTTTTCAGCCCTCGAAACAGACTTGGGGTGGTGACTCAGGATTTTTTGTGTGGGATGTAGAATACATAAATCAGCAACAGTCCACCACACACAGACATGCCAAGGTTTTCCTCCAATTTTAAGTCCATCTGAAAGCAAGAGGCTTCATAACAGTGTTGTGTCAAAGTGAAAACAAAACTGTGTCAAGGTTTGTTATATATAGGCTACAGTATGGACAGAAAGAGGACTGAGGCCCCATCAGAGCCAAAGCTGACCACAACGAGAAGTGAGTCCTCTTTCATGTGAACTGACCGTGTGAATGTGAAAAAAACTGAGTCCCTTTTCTGTTGATCCACTTTTTGGTGCACTTTAAGATGACTGAGTTTGGTTTATTTAAGGACTATATGTGAAAACACCCTTAATAACTATCTTCATCTATCACTTCAGGAGTATCTGTCTTCTTGTGTATGATCTCAATACTGAAATGAAGATTCCTTAAATCAATTCTTGTTCAGTTAAGTTTAAATGCAGAAAGAAGGGGTGAATGTGTTGACAAAAAGCTACAAGGCAAGCCCTCAAATGAACCCCAAAGAGAGAGAGAAAAAAAGGGATTTTCCAAAAAGAATGAGCAGCTTAGCAATGCAGGCTTTTATACGGAGGTGATTGGCTACAGCTGGAGTACACTGAGGAGACCTGCCTAGAAGTGAGGTACCGAACATGGCGAAAAGTAATTAATTGCAAATGCTCCCCAAGGGTATTTTGGGAATAAGTAACAATAATAATGAGTAATAATGAGTATTAATTTGTAGTCTGCATTTTTGGGTGAATCTTATCTCAGGTGATTTTGCATGCAGAAGTCTCAATAAAAACAGATTGCTATGTAGAGTAAAGTAGTAGAAGATCAAGTGTGAAGCCCGGAAAGAACAGCACATTTATTCCTGGTCTGTTCACTCTAATTTGCGTTTAACCCTAAAATGACACTGCTTCATTTCCTTGGCCACAGCTGATTGGAACAGTGGCTGATTCAGATGTCTGAGATGCTATTGTATCCCTCGCTATAATCAGAAACTGTTAGCTGACACGAGATGAGCATTACTCACTGGCAATTACATTTCTGGTTACTTACCAGAACAGTTAATCCCTCATCACAAGACTATATACACATGGTACTGTATACTATACAGACTTCCCTGGAGTGGTCTCAGGAGTTCTGCTCTTCACCTTATGTAGGTGGAAAATGCACTTCAAAATTTTTGCACATGCAAAAACATTTGGTACACTTTCTTCCCCTGCTGACTTTGGTGATCCCCTGACTATTAATCGAGAGCAACCAGCAGGTTGACATTTGTGGTTTGGAGTGGAACATCCCGCCAACCATTGGATGGACAGCCATGACATTTGGCTCTCACAATAAAGTCCCCTCCAAAATGAAATGCAATAACTTTAATGACCTCGATTTTTCATCGAATGATATAATTAGGTCAAAATGGTCAATTTCATAACCAAATACTTGCAACACTAACAACACTTTCATCAGCCTCAGCTGTACTGTGTTAAGTACTAACTTGCAATCTGAATTTCTTAGTTTGGCAGGCTAACATGTTAAACTAACATAAAGAACATAGTAAATATTACACCTGTTTAGCATTAGTATGTCAGCACTGACACTATGAGCATGTTATCATTTAGCTCAAAGTCTCAATGTATCCAAGTGCAGTCTCACAGAGCCGCTGGCATGACTGTGGGCTTTTAGAGTTGACTACCGTTTTTTAAACTGGCGATCATTTTATTTATTTACATACTAGTTTGTTATCATAATATTTACATTATTATACAGGGCAAAATATTGTTTTTTTTTTGCTGGAGCATGAGTCCAATTTCCAGACAGGGATCAAATGTAATTAACTGCCCTCTTCGGTTTTGATAGACTGGCAACACCAGGCCAATTCGCAAATACAAATTAGTCTGGAACCTCTCAGTTCACTTTTAATTTTCAAGGGGTGTCATCAAGCTGTAGACCAAAATGTCTCAGGATGAAATTGAGTAGACCTACAACCAATCAACGCAATTAAACATGTGACTGAGCGATTGACAAATGTTAAGCCCAGTTTCCTCCAAACACTTTCGCTATGATACCTTTGGAACCAAAAGTAACCCTTCAGACAGGGTACCTAGACTCTAGCGTTTCCACCGCAACAGTACCCTAATGTGGGTGGGGTTGTTGTCACTCACTGCTCCATCCCGCACTCACTGTATTTCCTCATTACCGTTCCTCATTGCTTATCATCCACAGAATGGGGCATTTTCACAACGAAATATAACACGCTGCAGTGAGAGTCTAAACAGACAACAGTGTGTAAAGATAAGCTGTGACAGTGTAGCATTAATATGTCTGTGAAAGGGTGTCGCTGGTTTTGCCATCAGAATTCTAAAATGGTACTTCACAGAAAGTTCCACATCAGCTGCAGCCATCTTGGCTGTTTTCAGAGATGTCTCAATGGCGCTCCTCATTATTAAACTAGGTTTATGCTCACAATAGTGTCCATGGCGCGAGGATGCACGAGCCAAAAATGACATCATTATGTATTTTGCATCAAGCACAAAGGCTCTGCGGGTTGTGAGTCATTTTATAGAACCCCATTGCAGATTTGTCTGCATCCAAAGCTAGGGTTTGATTACAGTCTTTGAAATCTAATTTTGCAAAGCATTGTAAGAATATGGGAATATAAATACAGAATGTGTGTAGACTACTACTGTTTCCATTCCTCTGGAACGCAGCTTTGCACTGCTCATCTGCTTTTGATTACAGACTTTTTGGTGAAGTATTAAAGTGGTAGAAGCAGATGGTTGCGATATTATTTTTCAATTTTTCAAAGGTCTTGTCTTGATCAAGTCAGACATGTCAATTTTCCAATCCTAAACATGCTGTGTGTGTGTCAGGGTTAAAATGGTTTATAGACACTGAAGAAAAAAAAATAAAAATTTTAAAATGTTCTAATAATTTACTCATTTCATAACTTCCTTCTACCCCTTTTCATATGTCATTGTCCTGTACAGTGGAAACAGTAAACAAAGAGTATGTTTTTTAAATATACGCTCTTAACTATGATAATGTATCTAGCAACATGCCCAAAACAGTGAAAAGCTCTCCTCTTGCGTAGCACAGCCAAATAAGGGTGGTGCTATCAGCTGGTTAGAGTCAAAAACAATAAAGAGGAAGTGCAACAGTATGTAAACAGTAACATAACATAAACAAACTGCACAGACATTACAGGGAGATAAACAATCAAGTAAACAATATACTGCAGACAAAACTAAACCAAAAGCTCCAGGCAATAACAGACTTAATGCTTCTTACACATCCAATTGAGTTAACTTAAAGGCAAATATAGATTTCATGAAATCATTGCTAAACATGATCACTAAGACTTAATGGGATATGCCCTGTAAGAGGCTCAGGATTAAACACATTCTTTCAATGGAGTACCTTAAGCACCCAATTTTCATTAGGTGGGTTTGATAGCATTTATGCAACATCTGAACAGTAACCTTGTTTTTCTGAATTTGTGTATTATTCATTGACCTCATGAATTTTCCAGATATTATCCAGATGTGACCCTGATGAAAGCTATAAGCCGAAACATGTTGGTTTGCAAACAAGTTTTTTACAAAGGACAAAGTATTGATGGAGTTTTATCCCCTTCAGAATTCTCTCCCCTCTCCATGCACCTTACAAGTAGGGGAAGTTGTGCCAGAAATCCCCTCCCTGCCTCCTCAGTATCCAGAGATTTTTCATGACAGTGGCTGGAGTTCTGCATTAAGAACCAGTTACAGTTTCCATTAAAATTACATCATGGGGTGCAATGGGGTAACATGTTCTTTGTTGGTGATGACATAACAAAAAGGACACAAAAGCCAGGAGTGCAAGAACCAATCAATCTTTTTCAACACCCAGTGTTTAAACACACTGGGAATTTAAACAATGGTCTTATTTCAGGTTTTATTCCAACTACACATCTGGGATCAACACAGAGAAAGGTGCAGTCAGTGAAATCAGCTGCAGGGTTTTTTAGTTGGTAAGTTAAGCTTTATTTACTCAGTAAATCTAATTGAGATCTAGATCTCTTTTGCAAGAGAGACTCAAGAATAAAAAAAACATTCACAGAGGGCAGAGCCAAGGGTGCAAATGGAGTCGACGCGTTTTGACAGAGCTCCTGAAACCTCTGACTTTAAAACCTTGTTTTGACCATTTTTGTTATCTGTTCATCAAATCTGAAATTCGCAACAAGAATACAGCATGAAAGGAAGAGCGAGAAGAAATAATGCCACCCATTCGGATGATGTAGGGGGTGATATTAATCCTGGCCAAGATGCTAGCCAAGGCATGACAGAGGATACATAATATCTTTTGAGACTGCTGAAAGAAAGCGCACGAGTTTCTATGACGGACAAATTCTAATAATAATATATTACAAATGGTGGGCAATCATAAAGTTTTAACTGTAGTGGGCCAGTTCAGACCAGTGATTCACGATGAGACAAAACCATTTTAGAACATTGCAGAGAAAAGTTGCAGCAGTGTGAACTTGCCGGTTTGAGCTTGACCCAAGCCAGCTGATAATGTCACCTGCAACTCTGCTGGTCAAGTTGCCGGCGGCTGGTTTTAGAATGAGAAGCACACCACCTGTTTCAACAGCCAACTGGCTTGTAGTTAAGTCCACTCTCAAATTCAAAATGACCACAGACAGCTTGTTCATTTGCTGTGGTAGGTGCTCCGTCCCTGCAAAGCCCTCTGTTTCCATCCTCACGGTGAGCAGGTGTTGGACGGTGGGTGGCTGCTGCTGCTGCTCGCTGTATATGTTTATGCCCCAGCCCCACACACACACATTCTCACTGTCTGATATATGGGCACTGCTTATTTATATTGTGGTGTATTTATTATAAGTTCAGTCTATCTGATGCTCATTTTGTTTCTGTTTTCCACCGTTTCATCACTACTGCAAATTTAACTGTAGCAAGTATCTCACTATCACTATCCTCACTCATATTTTAATAAGCTACAAATTATATTCAGCTACAAAATAAGCCTGAAAAGCTGCAAATCTGAGCGGACATACAGAGAGTTGTTGCATAGAGATGATGCAGCATCTCATCTAGTTACATTGGTGTGAACTGGGAGGTTTTTAAACCATCACGGAACGGCGCTTTGCAAGTAGTTGTTTGTTTCAACTAATCTCGTCGCCAGTCTTTGGTCTGAACTGGGCTTCATGTTAGACAGAGTACTTAATTTATATACTTTATTAATTCTATATATACTTTATTAATCCCACAAGGGGAAATTCAGTGTTTTCACTCTGTTGTCATTTTCCATACACACACAGGCCCGAAATACATGATTCCATGTTGAGAGGCAGAGCATTATTGATATTACATACTGTTGTTGGAGGCCTTTCGATATGTGCAAGAGAAATGTCAGCACATGTTTAAGTATACAGGAAAACACTGCCCCTAACTTTCTGCCAGTGTTTTCACACACCCAAAATGTTTATCATGTAGCGGACAGGCAGAGTTAGAGCAGTTCCTTGCTGCGCCTTATCTAGGCCTTGGTGCTGGTTGAGGCCGGAGTTATCAGCTCGGACACATTTTGCCTTTAATGGCTGCTCTGCGTCAATGCAGGACGATGAAACCTACTCTTTAGTTGGCCCCTGGACATTTTGCACTTACCAACCAACTGCAGGACTTCCTGTCAATTTTGGATCAAGTTCCAAGAGAGCAATGGCCTAATTTATCAGTGTGAAAGTATTGTTTACTGCAATTTTAGTGCTCCCCAGCCGGTCTTTGCGAAGGCCACAACTTTCCCAACTAGAAAACAGAGCTCACTGACAGACTTCTTGCAGATCTATGTTTTGTTCCTTCAATCCGCCCCACACAGCCAGCCCCATTTTTTAGTTCTTTCAATGATGCTTATCCTTTATTTAATTTTGGCTTTATAGTTATAATTGTGTTATGTTATAACTGGAGCCACTGTTCCTATTATGACAAGTTAAGAAATATCTGCTGTCAAAAAGTCCTGTCAAAACAATAGATTAACTACCTTTGAATAAATAGTGGTACATTTGCACTGAGAAATTAAATTATAAATGACCTACACTCAAAGAAAACTCCACCCAAGTAATAGCAAGGCAGATTCAAGGCTGAAGCAACAGCGCTGTCCACACACTGTCCATCTACTCAGTGTTCCCAATCCACAGCAGCACTGCTCTACCGTAACAGAGATTTATTGAACAGGCACAGCAGACCACCCACTAATCACTGCTATTTTCTGAAGCAATATGAAGTAGGATGTGTACAAACAATAACTGACGCCAAACACAACCACATTATGATTTGGCCTCAAAAGGACCGACATCACAAAAACATCATAAAAGCAACAATGAAGCCAATTCAAAAAGGGATAAAAGTCCTTGATTACCAAATCCCACTGAAACCTGTGGAAAGGACTTAAGATAACAAGGTTGTTCTCCCCTGCACAACCTTCAGGAAATGTTTATTGCAAGAGAAGAATGGCGAAAACCCAACTACAAATCCAGATGTCCCATACATATATGGATGGGCTACTTTATGAAGAGCCTTCAAAACAATTTCTTCACTCTTCCTTCCTACTGTCTGTCAGGAAATGGGCATCATCCATGGCTTACTGCAAAGCAAGGGTAATACCAAAAGTGAAAGAAAGAAACTGAAGAAAGTAAATCTGCAACAATTTTGACTTCATGTTTGAGATATTTCACATAGAAATGCTAAAAATATCTGGTTCCAGCCTCTCAAATGTAAACACTTACTGGTTTTTCTTAGTCTTCTGGTAGTAAACTGAACATCTTTGGATAGAAGACTTGGGATTGAAGTAAGTTTTTTTAGTTAGATTTCAAATGATTAATCCAAAAAATAATAATCTATAATACAGTGCCTATAAAAAATATTAATGAGAGGTTAGTTTATAATGGAGGCTACCATGATAACGCTAAAGCAGCTACAGGTTTCCAGTGCTGGGACCAAAGCCATATGGAAGAGTGGGAGAGGGAAATAAAGATTTAATGGCCTGATAAAACCAACATCAAGCTTTCTGACTATGATACTAACTTCTTTGAGGTTGGCAAAGTGCCACACATCAACATAACCCATCTTTCCAAACAGGAAGCCTGGTGCTGGCAGCACTGCGCTTTGGGCAAAATCTACTTTCCAGATGTACAAAGCTAACACAGACAAACACAAAGACACAAAGCTATAACTGCTATCAAAAATTACTAGAAGGGGTGAATACTCCGTTATGTGTCTAAAATGTGCAATGATTCAATAATGTGAAGCAACAGAACAAGTACCAATATGGCTATGTTTATTTGGCTTGACACAGGCCCAGAACCACCAGTAGCTCTCAACCAAGCCCGAGCTCTCCTGAGGAAAACCCCTTAAAATACATCAAATACACAGACTCAGGTTTTTTTTACAAGTCTGAGCAGCATGTGTGAAATGTGAGCACTCAGCACTACAAATATGCACAACATACAACTTTTCTGGTGGAGAGAGAAATTCCTACCTGCTGGCAATCACTGAGGCAGGAGGAGAAGGCTGTACTTCTATGTGTCATGTGTGTCTTCTATGTGTCAGTTTTTCATGCAACTAGTCTTGCTCTTGAATCTAGGTGTAGAAATTCCTGTGTCAACTTGACCAGGAGCCATATTCACAAACACCCTGAGAATACTCTCGGAGAGCTGTTAACTTAGCCTGACAAAAACCTGGCAAGAAGCCCTGCTTACAAGTGATTTAGAAAAGTTCTCATAACAACTCTGAGCAAGGAGAGGACATAAACGATTACCTTAGCGATAGGGCTGCAGCCTAATAGTCAACCAACGTCAGTCGACCAGAAAGGTCATTAGTCAGCAAGAAAAAACAAACATGAAGTTCTTTTGAAAGCTGCGCCTTTACAAAATAAATCAAAGCCTATCTACATGACTGGACCATGCGGAAATTTAATTTCAAAAGACAGACACAGGAAATGACCACGCACAGCACTCATACAAGAGTCAATAGTAATTTACACGGCTAGTACCTGCGGTTATTACACATGCTAGTTAATAACATGTTGGACAGGAAATCCACAGTGTGGGATCATTTTGAGAAGGTGAAGGACCAACCCAAGGTGATATGTAAACTCTGCAGGCAAACATTTGTTATTCATCGACTACAAACATGACGTATCATGTGAAGCATGTAAGTAGCTACATGCCCATTAGCCACTTAGCACAATCATTACTGCTTTGCTGACGGCGTCATTAACAGGTGGCTCGCTCAGTGTGTGACGTGCACTTGTAGATAAAATATAGGCCTATATTAATGAAGGTTC
>JAPZEB010000011.1:13093001-13105592 GCA_029783705.1 Chaetodon striatus | reverse complement strand
ACTGTGTGATGCTATCATGTCAATATGGACCAAAATCTCTGAGGAATGTTTCCAGCACCTTGTTGAGTCTATGCCACCAAGAATAAGGGCAGATCTGAAGGAAAAAGGGGTCCAACCTGGTACGAGCAGGGTGTACCTAATAAAGTGACTGGTAGTGTATGTCTATGTAGTAGTAATAATAATAATAATAGCAATGCATTGCAGTAACATAGGATATCATGTACAGGAGCCCTTCTGCATAATGAGTACTTTTTATATTTAAAGTATATTTTTATGATAATAATTTTACTTTAGTAGCAATTTTAAGAGAAGGACTTTTACTTGCACTAGAGTATATTTATATTGGTACACTGCTATATTTCCTCCACCACAGCACCAAGCATGACAAAGATGATATATAATAAACATAATTATTAATAATATATCGTATATAAATCATGAATAGTCCTCTGGATCTTTTCCAAGTAAAAAATTGTTTGGCGTTTACTTACCTTATCGTAAAACTTCAGTTTATAGCCTAGGCTATTATTTGCTTAAATCACTGAAATTAACAGGCCTATTTTAGGGACAGGCGTCTATATGGGACAGGCCTTTAATTCCTTTCACACAAACCTGTTGCTCATCAAAGATCAAGAGATACAATCAAATTGTTGAAATTAGATCCTTTTTTTTTTTATGAAAAACCCATTTGATTCTTTTGATCTGACGACCCTGACAGACTAAAGGAATATGATTAACTTACAGGGTAATTAAGGAATGGACACATAATTTGAGGTAGCCAACAACCCGCTTTTATACACTCAAAGAACTTCTATTACAAAAATGAACTGCTTGGCAACCAGACCAGGCGTCTAATTGAGACAGACATTTATTTGTCAAAATGTGAAGCCACACCAGGCTAGTAAAAAGGACTAGGTGTTTAACTGGGACTAGGCTTTTAATTGAAGTTTTACGGTATATTTTGTAATGCAGAGGTCGAGCAAGTCACTGCAAAACCAGGAAACCTATGATCCTTGAAGTTCCTATTATTTTGACTTTTTTTGCCAGTGACTCCGCCCTGCATTGCTTTCTTTTCTGTTATTTTGTGCAGAGACCTTAATAAATCAAGCATTGCACACAACATCACATCAAAAGAGCTGTTGCGTTCCCTCTTGGGGATGGGAGGAAGGGGTTTTTGTGAATATCTGCTCTGTTTATTCACAGTTAACAAAAACCCAACAAAAACAGTTTTGCCTTGATATTTATATTGGACTAGTTTGTTAAACTTGTGTTACAGCTTATTTGTTCCAAGTTCACTTCAGGGACCTCCATCTGAAAAGGCTGTGGTTGTTCGATATGATTAAGATCAGAATTCTGTAGCTGTCAACGACAGTTGAGGAGACAACCATGGAGGAAGCGAAACTCATGTTTAGTCACTCCTATGACTCTTACTCACATTGGGCTTGCTTCTGTAGTGAAAATGAATGCTCCTCATTTTCTGGGGACCCCCTGGAGCTCCCAGGGGTGTCCCCGGACCACTGGTTGAGGACCACCGATCCATAATGCAAGAAGTCAAACCAGGCAATGCGGAAAAGTGTGCAGACTAAAAATGTTGAGTCATGTTTGACTGCACAGAAATACTTATGAGGAGACCTCAGACTCTGTTTGGACTTGTAGGTCAAAAATGTAAATCCTACTGATCTGTTTGAGAGCGCTATCTATTGCAAAAGCTGTATTTGCATCAGAAGATGGATGATTCACAGCATGGGAAGACTGACATGCATTCATTTATTTTCTGTAACAGCTTTTCCTGTTAGTAGTCACGGGGGGGCTGGAGCCTATCCCAGCTGACATTGGGTGAGAGGCAAGATACACCCTGGACAGATCACTAGACTATCACAATTGCTAACACATAGAGAAAGCTCACATTCACACCTATGGGCAATTTACAGTCACCAATTAACCTCACTTGCATGTTTTTGGACTGTGGGAGGAAACTGGAGTACCCGGAGAAAACCCACGCTGACTTAGGGAGAACATGCAAACTCTGCACAGAGGTTTGCATCCCCACCCTGGATTTGAGCCAGGAACTTTTTTGCTGTGAGGCAACAATGCTCACCAGTGCACCATTGTGCTGGAGAGATAAGCAAAGATAATTAAATAACCTTGTCCCAGTTCATTTTTCTACCCTATTTGCAAAATGGGAATACAGAGCAAATGGAGTTTTTTTTTTTTTACACTCTGATTAGCATGAGAGAATATTTTTCTCATAGTTTTCCCTCCAAAACTGGATTCACAAAATAACTATAAAGAGATGAAGAAAGCAAAAGCACAACAGTCTGAGTGTCTTGCTCCTACGGAGAAGATGTGGTGGCACCCGTGAGTTAACCTCATCAAGACTCGTCTTTCTTAAGTCCGGCTGAATTGGAAGACCAGAGAAAACAATCTGTCTCTTGTTTTAGTTGTATGTTGCATAACTGATATCACATTCTATAATCTGCTGAGTATCTGAACATAGATAATATTGCTGATAAGGCAAACAGTAATCCTTTGAGACGCATACCATTTGGCAGAGTAAAAACATCAATTTCGACTAATGGACAGATGTCTGGCTAACTGTGTGTTTATACATGAGTTCTGTTTGCTCTTCACCTGTGAAAACATTTAAAGTTCAAAACCCACATCCTCTGAAATAATTGCAAATCAGCATTGTAGCTCTAGCTCAGTCAGCAGTTAAAGACTGTCCTCACATGCTCTCTCTGTTGGACTGATTCAATAGATACATATATTCTGTGCGACCTCTAAGAGATAGGTTTTTTTTGTGTGTGTGATAGAAAACAGTGGTCAGCGTTCCCTGAGGCAATCATTCTGTGTTCAATGCTTGTATGTCACAGGGATATAAGGGACTTCTTACATACATTACAGCTGGTTCTTGGGACCCTAAATTGACAGCCAGGCAGGAGCAGTTTAAACTCTAATTCCTTTCTATGCAACCAATTGCAAATCTCATTCAGGATGCCCTATTTAAACTGCTCTGACCTGCCTACTGTTGCTGCTTCCTCTGCAAGCCATTTTGCAACCTTTGCTATGTTTGGCCTCCCCATGCAGAGTTGTTTCTGTGACTTGCTAATTGCCTCCGCTGTGATGTTAACAATGTTGAAGAACTTGAAGAACAACTTACCGTATCGTGCTGTTAAGTTGAATGTGTGAAGAAAAACATTCGCACATCCAACTGTCTCAGATGCAGGAACATTGGGAAATATCATTTAAGCCTTTAAACGGAAAATCCGGGACACTGCTCTTAACGTTTCAGTCCTACTGGACCTTCATCAAGAGTGTTCAAAGGGTTTTAAATGTTAAAATGCTTTAATTAGACTTCTGTATGCCAATCCAAGTATGTGTGGGCTGCATGTATCAAATCTCCTCAGCTTCCCGAGTAAAAACAAATGCTGACTGGCTCTTTTAAAAGTTCATAAAACTTCACCAGAATGTATTTGATTCTCAAAATGTTCTGGTGTAGGACGCCTAGACCTCCAAGTTCATATGTGTCCCCTGCCAATGTTGAAACAAAACCTACATCCTTGGATCAGTAATTTTGCCCAGGTACTTAAAATGATCTACTTTTTCCAGAGGCTGGTTATTGAGTATGACAGGATGAATGTAATTACTCCCTCTTGGTTTCGTGTGTACAAGTTCTTTTGTTATAGCCATATTCATTTCCTGTTTACTTGCCTGACACCATTCCTGAAGTACAGTGACCTGTTAAAATACGCCTCTTCCTGCATGGCATCATCTTTCAGGAGAAGACCAACAAAGGCCATGCTATTCTATGTTTGAACAGTTTGACTAATCCACAGTAATCCACTGAACAACTTGTATTCAGTGTGTTATTATAGAATATACTCACTTGCACCTTTTTTGGCTACTCAATTGCATTATTTTGGTGGGTGGGTTCACGCAATATCATCTCAGGACCCCGCTGGGCCATTGTAGAAACCCTGGTGAAATAAAGGCATCGAAGGAGTTAATTAGCTCACGAGCTCCTGCGCAGCACGCACACACTGCTGTGTACATTTAAGATCTTCAGTCAGCAGAAAGCCGGAGGAAGTCGGGATGACCATTGCATAACCGCTGGATGATACATCTCTTTCTACATGCGTAGCTCATTAACGCCTTTTTTCTTACAGTAAGTGTGGTTAAACAGTCAGGCATCAAACAAATAGAGACTCACTGTTCTCTTTAAGTAAAGTGTGGTTTTCAGTCCACTGGATCCATCATCACGGGATGAGCCTGCAGTAAAAGGTGGGGCTGCATCATCATGTTCATGTGTGTTCTCTTTATCTGGTATTTTACTGACTGTGGTGCTTAGATTTTTGCTTAATTGCTTAATTGTAGACCAAAACTATCCCGTGATAATGATGAGGGATGTGGGAATTATCATTTGGCACCAACTTTTATCACACTTCAATTTAAAAAATGTACTCCCACTGTTTAACTAGAAGTAACAGAAAAGGCCCACCACTTATTTGAAAAGACAGATTAATAAAAAAACAGTATACAGCTCACAGCTTCTCTGTACTCCACCTCTAACAAGCTGTGCACCAAATATTCTTTCAAATCCACACAGACACATCATGTCAAGCTCCTCTGACACCCTACAGTTTCGCTTCCCCACCCACGGTGACTCAATCCTCAGCAAAATTAAGACTCTAAGAGAGGAACGCCGCTTCTGTGACATCACACTCCTCCTCGGGGATCCACAAGGCACCACTGTCCGGCCTCTGTGCTTCCACGGTCACAGAGTGGTGCTTGCAGCCTCCTCGGACTTCCTGCGTGACCAGTTCGTGCTCCATGAAGGCCAGGCCGAGCTGAGCGTGGGTGTCGTTTCCAGTGTGGAGGTTGGCGAGAGACTTCTCTTGTCCTGCTACACCGGGCTCTTAGAGGTACAGTATAATCTACTGCTTCTAAACTTCCCACGTATGAACCATTTTACAGCAGGTTTCCTCTTGCACAGTTCAACAGAGATGACATCACTGCAAAACAGATTGTTAGAACAAACAACATCAAAGGTTACAAACAAAACAAACAGAAATAAGGAACAAACACACTGTCATAGCAACATGAGTGTGTGATATGAAAGTTAAAGATGACTGAGATGACTTTACTCACATGTAGTTTTGTTTTTGCGTGTGTGTTTTACGTGTACAAGTTTTGCATTAACCTCGAACTGTTGTTTATCCTGTGATATTATTTCACTGGGGTCCCTTAGGTCCCTCAGAGGGAGGTGGTGAGCTACCTGACTGCCGCCAGCGCACTCCAGATGAGTCAGGTGGTGGAAAAGTGTGCCCAGGCCATCTCCCAGTATCTCAGTGCCTCACTGACTTTCTTGAAATTGGAGAGACACTCAGAGAAGAGGGAAATCCTGCAGCTAGACAGTGCCAGGCCGGGATCTGGCTTCAAAAATCCTGAGGAAAAGGATGCAGCCCAGCCCAGCACCAGCATCCAGGAAGCAAAGACCGAGGCCGGGGGGGCAGTTGTGATCCAGTCAAGGGTCAGCCAAGGAGGTGAGGTGGATGGCCAAGGACTGAGAGAGGTCAGAGATGATAGGAGGGTGGTTATAGCTAAAATTGAGCTATCTGAGAATGTAGCATGTACCCTGAAGTCAGAGGAAGGTGGAGACATCCACCCTGTTCACACAAACTGTCAAGTTTATCACATTACAGATGCTGAAATATGTAAGCTGCGCCCTCCCACAGCTGTCCAAGATTATTTGTGGTCAACAAACAGGGGAAGTTTTGCTCAACACACAGATTTGGTGGATACTTCCCAGAGCCAAGATGAAGACGCAGGGGAGGAGCAAAGTAAAGAGAGAGAAATGTTCCTGCTGGAACTGCAAGATTATGAAAAGCTGATGGATTCAAATCTAATTCACCTCTCTGGAGCACATCCGCCAGCAAGTGATTGTTCTGGAGATGAGCTGACAGAAGACGCAGACAGCATATTGGTCCAGAGGCCGTACCTGTGCAGGAGGTGTGACAGAGTCTTCCAACACCTGGAGAGCTATGCAGGCCATCTGAAGGAGCACAGACAGTACTTGTGTTTGGTCTGTGGGAAAGGCTTTTCCCAGAGGAGCAGCCTTACCTGCCACATACGCGTCCACACTGGGGTCAAGCCTTTTCGATGCCCACTGTGTCATAAGACATTTTCTAAAAAGGCTACACTGCAGGACCACCTCAATCTGACCACAGGGGATAAGCCCCGTAAGCGTAAATATTGTGCTGTGCACTTTGCACACAAGCCAGGCCTCAGGCGCCACCTGAAGGACAGTCATGGTAAAAGCCTGCAGAACATGCTTGAGGAGCCTGTACACTGAGGATAGATACAGTTTTTGCATAAATGTTTTTAATGCAGGGGTCTAAATAGTTGTTTATTTCTATATTACTTTGAGAATATGTCAGATAAGGTATCAGGAAGCACATGAAGGCTACATAACACAGATTGCCCTGACTTGAAGGGTAATATTCTTATTGCAGATTTTCACAATATACAAACAGGACACTGTACCACATCTATACCCATGTACCTACCCAGCCCAACCGCCTCCCCTAACCTGCACCACTCAATTAGAGTCGGTCATTTTCACATTTGCCAGTTAGGAATAGCACATAATGGACCAAAACAAAAGCACGGACAGACAGAGAAACACAGCCACAGAGCAGAAGTTGAAAGATTAGATGTACGAAGGCTTTACATTCTCAGTTTTCATATATCTCACAAAGGTCAAGGAAGGCTGCCATGTTGTAGAGAATCTCAAAACAATGGGGGACGGAAGCTGCAAAAATGAAAATAAAAAATAAATAAATGACTTGATAAATAAATTAATATGCCATTAAATGTACCAAAAAATAGAAGTAAATAAATGTGGGCATTACTTAATTAATACAAATGTGACCTAAATTGATTTCTCTCTTAATTTCTTTTAATATCACTTACTTTTATTACTTACTCTGTATTTATTTCCATATTTATTCATTTTCCCTTTTATTTTCCCTTATGTTAATTAATGAATTGATTCATATTTTTTAAATAATAATTTTAAATAAATAATTTATTTATTTTTGCTTTTTTTTTTAAATTGATTTTAGATTTATTTTTTAATTTCTAAATGTATGTATTTATTTTAAGTCGCCTGGCAAACAGAGTGCAAAAGTCATGTTAGCATGTTATTCTTATAAGTGCCTGGATCCACACCCTGTATCTATTGGCTCCTCTAATGTTTTAGATAAAGTATTGAAAGTTGGCTGGCAGAAATGCTGAAAATAAGGCATTGCGATTAAAAATGTATGGCGAATAGAAAGGAGTGAGGGTCTCTCTGTGCCTTTTGCAGCGTTTTCCTGATCTCTGCAGGTATTATACTCTGCATTAAGTCCTCTAGTATGCAATGCACAGATTTCATTATGTTATATCATTTTCTATGTGTGACAGTGATTGCAATCTTGTACAGAGTTGAGCTGTGTCTCTGTTCCCTCTACAACCAGGGATTTTTCTGCTTTACCAAGAAGATAACCTGTGTGAGAGAAAACGCTGAGACAAATTCTGGAGAAAACCCTTTACTTGATAAAAAAAGGAAAGTTTTAAAAGACTATTTATCATCCTGTTTGCTGTTTTATGTAACAGAGTGAACACTGCATACTGTCTGTATTAAGTTGAGGCTGAGGTTCACAGACAGCCTTCACCATTTTACCCGACTGAAATTTTGTGCAGCTCACTGAGCATTACGTTATAAGTGAGTGGGTTCTCCTGCATGGCTAAGAGGGTTTCCATGCTCCCTCACTCCGTTCTTTCCCTTTGCATCTCTCCCTTTCTCCCTCGGCCCAGAAATGTAATCGCTACTCATCTCAGTGAATGGAACAGTAGACGTTGCCCTCCTCGGGGCATCCTGGGCGACACTGGCTTGAAATTTGTGAGTCTGTGTGCAGAAAAATGATTAACGCATGGTGGGTTGTGTATCCAGTACAGATATTAATGCAAGTATGCGTGTCGGTGTGAGCGAGGAAGACAGAGAATACACAGAAATAAAGTTAAAGAAATAAAAAAGCGTGTATTTCCCTTTGAATCCAAATATACAGCCATACAATCCTCTGAACAGTTACATAATACAGTTTTCATAGACAAAATGTCTGATTTGATGTGGTCTGTGCACACACAGTTGCACATACACACACTCACACACGCACACACACAAACAGTAAATGTGGCTTTTGGGACACCTCCATTATGAATGAGCTTGAGGAGGATGATGGCAGTGGGGAAGATGGAGGAGTAGTGGTAGATACAGAGATAAAAATGTTAGAATACTGGGAAAAAGATATGCATGTGGATGACTGTGCCAGGGAATCTATTTACTCTCATGTTGGTGGGCAAGATGGTTTCCATCCAAGCCCACAGTCTGGCAAGATGTCAAGATGAGCCACAAGGAAGGAGCATAAATACAAAAAAAGCAGCACCTGCCCCCTCTATCTTATAACCACCGCTGAAGTCCCCCTTAAACAAGGCCCTTAACCCCAAACTGCTCCAGCAGAGCTGAGCTGCTCTATGGCAGACTTCAAACTGTGGTTGTACAGGTGGGAGTGTGTGTATCTGTGTGAGGCTATTCCTGAAAAATATGAAATTGCTCTCAGCATAAATTGAGCTAAAAACATTGCAGTGAAATGTTTTTTTGTTTGATATTGCTCTAAAGATAAAGAGTACAAATAATCCTCTTTCAAAAACCAGGATATTCATCGCTAATTAACCAAACAAAAAAGTACAGCTGAGGCTGATGGCAGTGTTATTAGTTTTGCAGGTATTCAGTCATAAAGTAAAGTATCAGACAGATTAAATATTGATTTGGTGATTTCTCATCCTGTGGGTGTCTCTGGATTGCAAATGTTATGGCTATCCATTCCACTGCAGTCAAGACATCTCACTAAAAAACACAAATGTCAAACTGCCGGCGGCACTAAAGGAAAGGTCGCAGATCGGCAAAGCTGGAGATGGATTTATCTTCTGGAGACCCTGAATGTCTGTCAAAAATGTTGACAACAATCCATCAAATAATTGAGATATTACAGTCTGAACCAAAGTGGTGGACCAGCTGATAGACAGTGTCATCACTAGAGCTATGTTGCTAACGAGGCTAAATACAAGCAAAGAATAAAGCTCTGTTGTTTGTTAGAATATAAAACATCCCAAGTACAACTGCTGAAAACACTGCTTTTTGTAAAGTGCACATAACAGATTGCAATCATGTTTGGTTTTTCTGTAAGACAAACTCAAATGCATGTGATTTAAGGGCGCAATTTAGAAAACAATCTAACCTTTTCATGGATTACAATGAGTTTGAGTGAACCAACATTTTCAGCTGTCAAACTGTTCCACTGAATAATTCCACGTCACTTTGACTCATCATAACCTGCAGCTACATTCACACACAGAGAGGAGGGATGGTCATGTGACAGAGATGGACAGAAGGACGGTTACAGTAACTGCTCTACGTCTTTATTAATTGGAGTTTCTCTGGTGGGATGGAGGCCCAGACTCTCAAATCTGCATATAGTGTTAGTTGTGTTATATCTAAATTAAAGCTACAGTAGGTAACTTTTATGAAAAATAACTTTTTTGTCACTTTATCCTGACAGTGGTACATGAGACAGATAATCTGTAACAAAAAAAAAAATCATGTTTCTCTGGCTCCTTGTAGTGTTCCTCATGGCATTTACAGGACTCAAAATGCCTGAATGAAAACAACCAGTCAGAGCCAGGAGGAGTCTGTGACGCAGCACCAGGAGAAGCTTTGCAAACACAATGGGAAACAACCACTAGCAATGTCAAAACTGACCATCCCACTTTTGCCAGCAGCAGCGTACATGGCAAACAGTGAAAGTGCAAGCATGCTTTTGACATCGGTCTTTTTCTTTCAAGATTCTCGTGAAGCTGCGTTAGAGACTACTCCTGGCTGTAATTTGTCATTGTCATTCAGAGGTGGTGGATTTTTGTAAGTGCCATTAGGAGCACTAGGAGGAGCCAGAGAAACACAAGTTTTTCACAGACTGTAACACATCCTATGAAGACCACATCTATAATGTGTTAGGAGGGCATTTATGGTGAATTATAGTGCTATATGACCACACTCATGAACACACATAATGCTTACTGACTTATAATTATAGATGAATTGTAAGTGTCTTATGAGTGTACTTGACAAGTTAAAAACTAGAGACTGACTGATGGGGCTTATGATCCAATATGAATACCTATACTCACCTACACACAGATCAACAATTAACTGTAGTAAGGACTCTTAGTGTGTTATAATAGTCCATGTAGAATCATAAATTATCATTGTCGGTGCTAAGTATGATGCACTGTCATGTTTTTTAAAGAATCTATATAACAATGTTATACGTAAGTTACATTTTAAAATGTACGGTAAGCTCATCGGCTATTGCAAACATTCCAGTAGCTAACTATAGCTTACAAGCAGTGTGAAATGGGCAGAGTGGTTTATAAGCTAGCTAACTTGCTGTAACAGGCTGCAACAACTTCTGTCCATTTTTCTTCCTTTTTGAAGCTAACAGTCTTTCAAATAGAGACCCTGAAAGATCCCTAGTTTTTGCAAAATCTGCTTCTGTGGCTAAAAAGTCTCTGACTCATGACACATTGTCTTTAGATGTGAGGAGGTGTCAGACTTTGGTCTTTTAAAATGATTTTTGAAGTCTTTTCAAAGTATTCCAGTATATTATACATGGAGCATCTGACTGGGTTATGTAAGTCGACATATAAAGGAAGCTTGTTCTCCCAGAGGAAGTGGCAGTTACCTCGCTCCGCCCAGACATGATCCTTCTATCCAAGAGTAGTAGCCGAGCTTACAGTGCCATGGGAGGACAGGCTCGCTGTTACCCATGAGCTGAAGAAGGCGAGGTACCAGGATCTGATTGATGAAGCTCTAGTGAGGGGGTGGTACGCATCTCCATTCCCCATTGAAGTTGGCTGTAGAGGATTCCCGGTAACATCACCGCGCTTCTTCCTCCAGAAGGTTGGCATGGAACCCAAGCATTGAGGAGAGCCATAGGGGGGATTTCCCCAGCAGCTGAGGAAAGCTCAAGGTGACTGTGGCTGACAAGAGACCGTAGTTGGAACCCTTCTGCAGGTGAAGGTTAATCTTCGCTGCCCCACCCAGGTGAAGCGTACAGGTGAAGGGGCGAAAGGGAAGGGTTTCCCAACAAGGCTCTGACCACTCTGCCACCTAACTCATGCAACGAGGATCTTGCACCATATACACGTTGCTCTAGCAGTTTCTCAAATCACTTATGATGCAGCATAGATGCTTTTAGCACATGAAAATGCATTGAATTTTACTGAACACCAGCAATGAATCCTTATGATGAAGCATGCATTATTATAGATGTATCAATATGTGCTTTATTTAACACATACAATGGTAACTTATGATGCAGTCAGTTTTTGCAGTCAACACTGCCCACTTTATCAGGGACGCCTCTCTGATAATGCAAACAGCTCACTCCAGACAGCAAATCACATATAAATGAAGCAGTCAAAACATTCAGATAGGACAATTCAATCACTGTTTAACCAACAGTATCCAGATACATTGTGTAACTCAGTCTGACGTCCTTGCAGTGCAAACAGCACTTGTTACCACAGAGTCCGCCTGTTCAAATTGTCAGGCAACATTTTCAAGCCAACAGCCTGGTGCATGTATGCATGGCTTTTTTTAGCTCACCAATATATATCTTATGGTGAATCTAAACCACATTATGTTCCTACTCAGCAGATTAAATGAAGAGAAAGCCTGAGTTAACAGCACAGTGTGACACAACTATAAACACTGGAGGTAAAGGCCTCATGTCCAGTGAGCTTGTTTAATACTACTGAGATGCCAGACTAAGTCCATTATAGTGTACAGGATGAAGCAATCCAACTAATAGGATTAGCCTCAGAAGGTTACGTTCATCAACACAATCCTGTGTTTTATCAAGCAGTACAGTATAGGCAAGGGCGTAGGTTTTGTTTCAGCACATGGGTGTGTGAGTTTGGGTGTCCAACACTTAATTTACTGCATTCTAGTGAATTTTTTCTGCACAAATTTATGGTGTAAATGTAATTTAATGTCTCAGGAATGTCCAAGGAAGATCACATCTCTTAAGTAATTATCCAAATTAATATAACAATGGTGACTGGACAATCAATGCTTTGGTTTTACAGTTATGTCATTGTCTCGCTAATTGTGCTTGTGTGCTGTTGTCCTTGCATATATGCTTTGCTTTGTGCTCTTGTGTGTTTGTGGCTATGTGCTGTGGTCTATGTTTTATGTTGTACTTTTGTGTAGTACGTTCTTGATGTTTTAGGTTATGTGGTTAGGTCATTGTTTTATTAATAGTGTTTATCTCTTGCTGGTTTTGCCTTGTTACGTGCATAGTGCGAATTGCAGGGGGGGCTTGGGTGGGTTTGACTCCCCCAATTACGACTTCACCCCCCCTGAAAGAGGTGAAAATAACAGATTGGGGGGGTTGAAACATTTATCAGTAATCATGAATATTACAATATACA
>JAPZEB010000011.1:13046858-13059252 GCA_029783705.1 Chaetodon striatus | reverse complement strand
ACAACACAGTGAGAAGAGTGGGTATGTTCTTCCATAACTGACCGCTACTCAAACTGCTGAATTAAGTGAGTTTATGTTAGAATTTGAACAGCTGACGCAATGACGCAAACAAGACAAAGGATGGGAGCGAGATTATGTACCAAAAAAATGTCGATGCTTTGGTGGGCCTGAGTTTATATGTTCAAAGATATCAATAAATTGCCAACAAAAGAGGAAAACTTAAAATAATCCAATCCCAGTTAACAGTTTATCCTTCTAGGGTCTGAAGACAGGCCAAACATTTGAAATGCACTTGTCTTGAGCATCCAGAGACAATATACTTGAGTCAGAAAAATAGAATTTGGACTTAACTGCTGGGATACCACAGCACCACCGATACCCACAAAATGATTAGTTGTTTGTTTTTCTTGCATGCCTCTGAGCACAGGAATCCAAAAATGCATACAATTCTTGATGACTTGGAAGTAAATGGGTTTAACAACAGCAAAACTATGTCAAACCATTCATTTACACACCCTCACACAACTCTTGCAGTATAATCCAAGTCTCATTTGTCCAGTTGTATACTCAGTACCACGTTTTTGCCCAAACCTCACTATTTAAAACACTTCCGCTTAAAAAGTCTGCATGGAGAGTAGCATGTTTAGGCAAGTGCATGCATTTGAACTCTGCTCAGTGGAGCACAAGCCCCCAGGAACAGCACTGGGTTTTGAAGCCTATTTAACATAGCAGCCAAACCGTGCAATTACAACTCAGCAGATAATTTTTTTTGAGATACATAAACTTTCCAGTACAAACACTTACATAGCCCTTATTTAAATCATCATATACTTAAAGTTTTAAACTTCTCTAACAGCTGAATCCAGAGTTATTTCATTGCCCTTCGTGAGAGATCCAGAAAATTAGCATTTGGAAGGTTGGGTTAAAGGACACAACTGTACACTTGCTCTATGGTCCATGGATGTGAAAGATCCAGGTCATTTTATCCCTGCAAATGTAAAATTTTTGATTTCATGCCCCACTGAGAAACTTTCAAAGGAATGAACATGGCCATGCCTTCAATGCTGTATCCAGTTCTCTTTATACAACCATGGCTTACCCAGATGTGCTACTCTTATGTGAGGACTTTTAAATAGTCAGGTTTTACCGGAAAAGCATATGTTTGGGAAGTACAACTAGATAAATGGGATATGGTTATACTGCACGAGTTGTGTGAGCATTTCTAAATGAATTCTTTATCTGTTGTTAAATGTCACCCCCCTTTACCTCAGTTCATCAGAAATTTTCTCCACTTTGGGATTCTTTGTTCACAGTAGAGGCATGTGATAAAAACAACGTTTTCATCGTGAATTCAAGGTAACATGGTGAGTTACTGATACCCAAATGATCATTTTGTAGGTGAAATTCCTTTATAGTTTGAATCACTAGATATACAACTAAACTTGAGACTTTGATAAGAAAAGTCAGATAAAACACCACATCAAAAAGGACCTTTAGTACATAATAACTTCCTGAGACCCTGTGTCCTCATATGAGGACATCGCGCCCTGAATTTGCTGCTCCTTATACTTCATTCTGGTTCACTCAGACCTGTTGTCCTCGTTCATGGACACCTTTGTCCCATATAGTTGTACTGAGACCACAATACACTTATCTGTGTAAAAGCAAGATGGCAGCCATCTCTGCCAAGTCAGTCTGCAGCCGATCCTGACACAAAAGTGAACAAGGTCCAAAACCTGATTACATTTTATGGTTAAAACTTGTTTATTTATGATAAATAAAGTTTGTAGTTTGATATGGAATACACATGTGACCAATTTCAACAACAGAAACAAGATAAGATGCTGTTAATTAAGAAGTACTTGTCTGCGGGACATTGGGACTTTATTATCGTCTCATTTGGGGACACTGGGACTTTATTATGGTCAGAACAAATCACACACCGTTTCATTATTTGTAATTTAGTTTTACACAACAATGTTCAGACACTGAAATAAACTGTTTTATTCTTAATTACACACTGTGACTATTAGAAATAAACCCAACATCCTCATGTGAGGACATCTTTTTTTTCCTACAACTACTTCCTGTTCAAAGACACTGTTTAATTTTTTTATATTAATAAGGTCATATTGATCCCAAACAGCTCGGAGACATTAAAAATATGCACCAAACAGAAGCTGAGGTCTCAGGAGGATAATGATTAAAAAAACACTTACAGCTGACTTGCAACTAAGGCCTATTTGGACCTGGCCCTGAGGACTTGAGAATTGCTTTGAAGAGTTGAGACTGTCTGAGACACTCCCATTTGAGTTGACACCTGTCCCGACTGACTTGGGACTTGACTTGGACTTGCCTCACAGACTGTGTGAGCATCATGTCATTAGGTAATGCCAACGCTTCCCCTCCCTCATCACAGACGACAGGGGCACTGACAGGCGCATGCGCAGTGCGGGTGTCAGCGGGTTGGTTGGGCTTGTGTTTACAGCTCGGCTGGATGCTGTTGGCTGTGCTGATGTTATTGGGAAAGTGCAATGTTGTGCCAACCGCCATTGGAATAAATACAACCGTGGGAATAAAGGTAAGCTATCTGGCACCTGCACACACTCCTACCGTCAACGTTAAACGCGACTGTCCCCTCAGTTATGAACAAAATACCTGTTTGTTGGTTGTAACTGCCAGGGTAGCATGGCTAGCAGGCGTTAGCTAGCCTTGCTACATACAGTAATGGCCTGTTTCAAGGCTTCAGCGAGGGCCAGTTATCGGGGGTAATTCACCAAATTACTGCCAACACCTTTACATAGCAGTTTGCTTTATGGTGAGGTAACAGTTTCACTAATTGGTCACTGTGCAGTCAAACATTTTTGTCGGACTGTGAATCGATGACTGCTGAGAAGCTATCTTAGCTAACGTAAGGCATGTTAGTAAGGGCTAACTGGGGCACAAGTTAACACTTGAGCTTGCTACACTAGGCTAGCCCATCGTTTGTGACCAAAAAACATTATGCTAACCGCTAATTAAGTTATCTATTGAAGAGCTGTAGGCTTTGAAATGTATCGAGGCCTCATGAGGCTTAACAGGCTGCATTGACATGGAGCAGGTTTGCTTGTGTCCAGATTAAGTGGTGTACCGGTGAGACCAGAAAGCCAATTAAACCAGTAACATTACAGGACATCTCGTAATTAAATGGGGAACAACAATGCTGGGAGACTACTGTAAATTGTCAAGCAGCACACATTGGTTTCCATAATATATTTGTCACTGTTAAGCTGGATGTGCTTTAATTTTGTTTTCAACATGCAGAAGATTTGTAGTATGGTTTATGGCAACTGTGCTGTGGTTTTCTGTGGCACATTTACTTGATAAGTAGTACTTCAAAATGCACTGATTGTCACATCACCCAGTCTGTTTCAGGAGCTTACCACATGCAGTTAATCTTGTAAGAACATTGATAGCTCAATAACTTAGTCAAGCTACTTTAACTCACTTAATGTAATGAGTTTTTTAGTGATTGTTATAACAACACAGGATAAAACCATTCATTGTCTACACGTAGGCTTTGACAAGTGAATCTTTGTTTAAAAATGTATCTTTTGACTTGAATCTTTCTGGCACAATGTTGATTGTGACATTGATTGCGCAACATTTAATAAACGCTATGTTTTGTTAGTTGAAGTTCTGTTATTGTCACATGATGAGGGAAGGACCAGCAGGGATTGTTTTGAGAAGTCTGTGGTGGCGTGCGTGGGTGTCTAACATGTCTGATATGTCTGCCGTGAAGCTTCGCCTGAATGAACTTGAATTTGTGTGCTGAATGACCCCATTGACACATTTTACCAGTTGCACTAGGTAGGCACAAAAACACTCATTACAATAAGAAAATTCAATGCTATGTTGCATTTACAAACTAGCTGTAAAGAAGAAAAATGGTTCAAGGATTTATTTTTTTAAATTAACCTCTCTGACCCTGATTTCAACATTTCAAATGGGTGTGCCATACAGCATCCTTCCTTAAAAAGCTAACTCAATTCTGTACTTTATGTTTTACATTGCACAGCTCTCTCTATCAGTCAATGTGTAGTGCAAGATGTGTCAACACAAACTCAGAGGTTAAGAAAGTAACATGTTTGTACTGAGGTATGGTCCATATTCCTCTTGTTTTGTACTGATAGTGAGACAGAATTAGTAACAGCAAACTAGCTGCCGTTAGCCTAATGCTTATTGTTCACCAACAATAGGATTGTTGACACCAGTAGCTCTTATTTCTTATTTTTGAGTTCAAATACTTCCCTGCACGGTGCACAATGTGCAATACGTGCCAACTGTCACATCACTTGACTCCACTCATGTTCCTGTTCTGTTTCCTGAAACTCAGGTGTTACAGTAATACAGGTGACACATGCAGATTGGACCCATAACCCAGCTTTGTGTCTATGCAAATATTTACTGCATAACAACAGTCGTAGCACGAGGTGAGGGAAAGCAGTAAGTGCTGTATGGGATGCACTTTCATTTTGTTAAGCCAGTGTGAGTATGATATATGTTTCTACACATTTGGGCTAATGCCAGTACTATACAGATACATACATTTTTAATAATGGTCTTAGTACAGCAATACTTTTTTCTGGCATGCTTGTTTATAAGAAATTAAAAGTAGACTACAGTGCACTGATCCTAATTCTGTTATGCAGACTGAGGAATCATGGGAACAAGTGTGTAACTTGTTAACACTATATTAACAATGTTAAGCAGTCCTAGTAAGTACCAAAGAATGTAACTTGTCATTTAAGTTCAGCATATGTATGTCAATGTCTCTTCTAAGGTCAGCTGTTTTAAAAGGCTTGACTTATGAATGTGTCAGACATAATTATATACAATAATCCTGCCTCCTCAGAAGCAAATATGCCAAATCTAACGCTTGATGTACTTTCTTGAGATTCCACACATCCCTTCTTTCAGTGTGTCCCCTTGTCTCCCTCCCTTGTCTCCCTCCTATTATAGCGCTATCTGTAATTGAGTTTGCACTGAGCCCTGAATGCTCTGAAGTCCCAACAACGCCCCTCAGATGCACCTGTCATATGGGGCGCTGGTGGAGACTGAATGGCTGGTGGGGGGGCTGTAGTGGATTCGTGTTTCCTTGCAGTTGCTGTGGATGAGATGAAAGGAGACCATGTGGGGTTGAAAGCATGAACTTACATTTCACAGCTAAGAGAGGAAGAAGTGTAAAGAATTCGTCTGGAAAATGTCTCCCTCACTTGTGGTTGACTCAGCGCTAATCACAGTTTTAAAACAACAACGAGCCTGTTGTAAATATTTTTGGTGACATTAGGCGATGTCTGCCTTAGTGGCTGCGCAGAGTCTTACAGTGTTCAACTTGAAAATTAAATTTACTGATTCAGCTCGTGGTTTCAAGCCAGAGGGTTATCTTTCAATTAAATGTAGCTGGTACTGTACAGTGGATAAAACTATTTGGGGAGTCTTTCCACAACTGTCTGTGGAGCTTTAAGGATATGTTTTGGGCTTGACTCAGTAAAGCATCAGTAATAAGACGTCCACCCAGTGACCTGCCTGCTCTCACCACACATCCTGCATCTAAAATCAATGCTTGTTTTCTTTAGGTGATCTCTGTCTCAGTGTCTTGTTGAATTTCCTTTAAAAACAAACTGCTATTAAATCAGATCAGAAAAGTCAATGTTTGCTTTAATGATATTTAACGACTTAGCCTAAAACACAGTTAATTTAGCCTGTATTTAAAATTAATGAATTCCCTTCAAATTATTCAGACTTCCAGTCATTACCCCAGGAAGGCTAGAACTTTAATCAGTGTTATGAATCACTGATTGCTTATTAATTATTTTACCATTTGAATTTTTGATTCGTAGGAAGGAAGATAATCTTTGGGCTGGTTTTTAGATTTTATGATGTGACAGATCAGTGATGTTTTAGCACTCAATTTAGATACTTCCTGACCAACTGTGGTGACAAGCAGTTTATTTGTGAATATAACTGTGTGTGCAGACTAACGACACGAGACTGCAACACCCACAAATGTGTTCTCAGTGTTTTCAGTTCCTTTCACAATCACATTGCATCCATGCTACGCCTTGAACACACACGCAGTCCTTTGAAATGTAATGTAATATGAAGTGAAAACACAAAGTAGTTAATGTTTAAGAAATTAGACAACCCAGACTGCATTGTTGTCAGCTATTTTTTGTTAATTTAAAAGAAGAAAAACCCCTATATATGTAATGAAATCACATGCTGCTTCGAATTTTCTCTCACTTTTTTCTCACTGTTTTGCAGAATGTACACAAAAACCTGCATAATACACCGAGCATTTCCTTTTAACCGCATATTGAACCAGTGTCAGTGACACTTGCTGCTCAGTTCTCATTTCCAAAGACTCTTAACAAGTGTTTGTTGTCAGAGCACATACCCACTTAAACACACAGGTGTCACATTTCCTTTATAAGCTATAGTTCTGTTCTTTATGAACCAGCAGAGATACACCACTGCTAAATAAATCTCCATGAATAGCCACACAGTGTGCAGCTCAGTATCTCACAGTGGAGGGGTTTGTTGCTGCCAGTGCTCCATTTCAGAAGTTAAAGGCAGGCCTGCACTGAGTGATAGAGTTGTTTTTTTTCTCAGTCATGTGAGATTGTTTTGTTGTGGAGCGTGAGACATGCAGAGGTTTCATCCCGGAACTGGGAGTCAGTGCTCTGCTGTGGATGTGGATTGAGATGAGTACGAATAAGCTGTAGATTAGGGACAGCATGTGCGTGCGTTTCCTTGATTTCGTACAATTAGCAACTTGCTTGCTCAGGGCTCTTCCTCCATTCCTGTTTTCTCTCTTGCCTTTTGCACCGTACCTTGTGACTCACCTTGTGTTAGTTCTGCCCTTCTTTCTCCTCTCCCTTTCGGCCTCTCTCTGTCTCTCTCTCCCTGCTATCTCTGCCTGGCTGAAATCACTGCTGTGAGGCGAGTCGAAAGGGACTGTGTTGCAAGCCTGAATGCTCTCTGGCTGTGTCTGGCTGTGTCTTCCTCTCCCTTGTGAGGTGCACGCAGGGCCCAGCTGGCAGCCCAGAACAGCCTGTTCAGCTGGAGAGTGGTAGGGAGGAATAAAAAAAAAAAAAAAAGAAAGCAAAAAGACAGGCATAGGTTTCCAGCGTTCACATTTTTACACATGGATTGACATAAGATATACTTGATACAGATTCAGATACTTTACACCTGTTTTCAGCTGTGACAAACCCCTGAGAGAGGTCACTCTTGTCTTGCATTTGGTCCCAAAATTAAAGTGTACGGCGCATGATCCACTGCAGGACACACCTAAACTACATCAGCCTAACTGCTATTGTTGCTCTATGTGTCAGCTGAGTTGGTGAAGAAGACAACTTAGTTTGCAGTCCTGAAAAGTACAGTTTGGTGCCTAATTGCATCTTGACACTAAATAGGTGCTTGCGTTAACCTGGCACGGTCAAAAAATATCACGTTCTAAGTATCACAGTGCAAAACTCCTGAACAGCTAACGCGATTGGATGATTGGATATGATGAACCCATGAAACCGAGCTGCAATTATGAATTAATTTTGGTCATCTTTCAGGCAGAAATTGCCATACTCTCTCTCTACCCAGCTTCTCAGATGTGAAGATTTGCAACTTTTCTTTGCCATAAATTATCGTAAATGAAATAGTATTTGAACTTAGAAAAAACAAGCAACTTGAGTACATCAGTGGGAAATTAGGACATTTTATATAGTAGGGCTGCAGCTAACAATTAGTCTTATTTTCATTGTTGATTAATCTACCAATTACTTTCTCAATTAATCGATCAGTTGTTTGCCCTATAAAATGTCAGAAAATGTTGACAAATGTTGATCACTGTTTCCCAAAAGCCAAAGCTTACATCCTCAAATATCTTGTTTTGTCCACAACCCAAAGATATTAATTTTATTGTCATAGAGATGTAAAGAAACCAGAAAATATTTACATTGAAGACGCTGGAGTCAGAGAATTTTGACTTTTCTCTTCCTTAAAAAATTACTACACCGACTAATCATCTAGCAAATTAGTTGGCGACTAATTTAATTGTTGACAACTTATCTAATAATCATTGCAGCTCCATATAGTAAATTACAGTATAACTAAATTAATAATGATAGTAATCTTTAGTTACAGACCCTACCATGAAATTTTGAAATTGACTGACATTTAAAGTGTGTTTCTTCTTTTAACTCTTAGCCGCCTCTAAGGCGCCTTAGCATGTCTACAAAAATGTCTTTTGAGGGAAGTGTATATTAATATAGAGTGATAGTATTATAATGAGGAAGTAATACACTGAAAAGAACCATCTGAGAACCATAATTAACTCCCAGAAGCCAATGCGTAAGTGTTATCACTAGCTCTACCACCTCAGTTATCGTTTTCCGAACAAGTTCGTGGTCTCTCAATTGCTAGTTTCAATTTTTTTTGATACAGCATGATGTTTACTTTGTAAATTATGGCTGTTTTTTTGAGTAACATAGACAGTAAAGCAGGGTAAGCTTAAGGGTGTGGCTACCTTGTGAATGACAAGTTGCTACTTACAGGTGTATTAGGTTCTCAGTTGGATCCACCCCTCACTACTCCACAGCTCCACCCTCTTGTCCAAATATGGTCACTTCTGGCTCCAAAAACCAAGATGGCAGTGGCCAAAATGCCAAATTCTGATTCAGAAAGGTCGACATCACGGTGGCTGCATCACTTTCTTTTATACAGTTTGTGGTATGAACACCTTTGCAAAAGGTAGTTTGCACCACATCAACCAGTGTAGATGGCGAGGGTCTTGTTGTCATGGTGATACACACAACAGTGTTCAATCAGAGGAAACTGCTTCCTGCTTCTTTTCTCTTCTCATCTTCTCTGCTCTCTAACATGGGAAATATATTATAAGGACAGTCAAAGAAAAGTAAAACAATGTACAAAGAATTGAAGATTTAAATCAAAGAATAAATGAGACAGACTCTAGAGGAGGAAGAGAAAGGGCGTGGCTGGAGAAAAAACTGTGAACTGCTGCTCTGGTTTTCTGCACTCTAAAACATGCTGGTGTTGTCGAGCACAATGCAGTCAATGTGATGTGCAAAAATTGAAAAGTGTGACTTTGTTAAAGTACAAGGAAATTGTCTCCTAAGCCAAGAAATGTCCGATTTAAGACATTTAGGAACCTTTCAAGCCTTTAGGTAGGAAACTCCGCAGCTAATTCTGTAACATCAGTAGCATGATAGGCAATGGATTGTGTGTCTTGCTGGAAACGTACCAAGGCACTGAAAAGGTTGATAACGAACAGTGTAGCTTGGCAGGAGCAGGCAGAGGGCTGTTGCTGAGGCTCCGGAGGAAAGAAGGGTGACAAGGCGACCATTATAAGCCTGTCTGAGCCGCCAGCTAGTCAAAGACATAGAGTATGAGGTCTATGTGTGCATGCACATGTGTGCCTGTGGGTGACTGCCCATTTGTGTTCATAATACAGCTGCTTGTGCGTATGTCCATGAAACAGTACTTTCTTTTCTGTTAATGTATGCGTATGTGCGTCTAGGCATGACTGCATAGGTTGATAAGAGTTTTCAGTGTTTGTTGCTTGGAACATGAATGAAATAGTGGAGCTGGTTGTCATCTCTCTCAGATAACACCACGTGTTGTGAAGTCTCAGCATTTATATTGTTCTCTAGGGAGCAGTTTGAATCAAGGGTTACAAAGTAGTGATCTACTCTAAGCAACGTTCATGGTTGCCAAAACAGGGATTGGCCTCTGTCTCATTTTTTTCTAAACACAGTGTTTTACTGACATTTTCATGTTTCTCTTGGGGCGGGCAAGTTCATAACTGTCATAATTTAAGCATGAAGACTATCTAAGCATGTAGAAAGGCGCTAGAAACTCAGAGTTCATCAGCACTAACTCTGAGGAAGAAGAACTAGACTAATAACTCAGAGGACAAGTGTGCTAAAAATGGAAAGCAGCTGCCTTTGAGCCAAAAGTAGAGTAAACATCTGCATGTCTCTTCAAGATTAAAAGCCCCAGAAGATCAGGAGGAGGATGAGGGGTGATGCAAATGTCTGTCTTGGATTTGCTTACTGACTCAAATGCTCTTTTTCTTTTGGACTGGTAGGTTTACTACTGTTTGTCAGCTTTACACTGAAATTTGTATTTTATATGTGTGAAGATGTGTTTGACAGTTACAAGACTGAACATCCGGGCAGGTCATAGGATGGGCCCAACGTGGAAGGGCTGTCAGTCAGTCACAGTCTGTACACACAGCAACACAGTCCTAAAAAGAAGTTTCATCAGGGGCCTCAGGATGAGTTGTCAGTGCTCACTGAAAGCATTGTTTTAAAAGGGTAGATGTTGAATCACTGCAGAGCAAGGTCTATATATAAGCTTAAGTAACCATGCTATCCAAGTGATATAACTAAATGTTCTGTTCTGCATTAAAGGCCATGCTGAAAGTCATTATAATAAACAAAGCAATCGCCTGTTCCTTTTGAGATGTTTATATTTATGCAACAGCGTTCGGTAACCATGGTAACGCTGATGAACATGAGTGTTGGTATTTTCCAATGATGTAAGGAAGTGACAAGGAGGTAAACAGTGGTGCGTTCAGGCTCGTGTGTTATGTGTATGACAGCAGTTCCATATTTAACAGGGTTCCCACGGGTGCTTGATATCCTTCAAAGTTTGTGAATTGGAGGAAGAAAAAAACCAAGGCCTTAAAAGTTTTTTTTAAAAACGTGCATGAATAGACATGGGTTATTAAAAGTGCTTGAATATATTTGGGCAAGAAGAGAAACTGAAGTTCATTTCAAAACTTTTTTTTTTACCTCATGTGAGTAAAATTATTGTTCTCAGTGTTGTAATAGTAATTAACCTTCATCCATGTCTCAAACTATGCCATGTTGGGCCCTTGAGTTTGAGGAAATTGGGCCTAGGAATTCCTTTAAAAGTCATTGAATTTGATGTTTAAGAAGGTGTGGAAACCCTGAGTGAGTGAAATGTAGTTTCTGTCAACTGTTAACAGAACGCTGTCAATTAGTCATTTCTTCATGGGCTCCTTGTGATACTAGAGAGGTCACTTAAACACATACAGTAAGGTGCTGTCACTATATGTGATGTAGTATAACAGGAGGAACAACAGAACAACTCGTTTAGTTGTTCTAGTTTTAAGTCATTTGAGGAAAATATGATGCCTTTTTGCATTTTAGTTCTCATCCGGTTCCTGTTCAGACTAACTATTACAAACAAACCAAGAGGAGTAAACATGACATCTTACAGACTGATAGGAACTCGTTGATTAGACAGTTTTGGCGATTTGTCATCCTGCATCATCAGGACCCATGTTGGGAATTCAAATTCCGGTGACTGACAGATTTTAATGCAGCACTTTCGTGCTTCTGAGGTGTATGTTTATGTTCTTGGTTTCATAAAGAGCTCACGAAAAACTAAGTGATTACAAGCGTTATTATCATTAGACTTCAAATTAACTGCATGTTATGGATAATGACTAACAGGTAGAGACAGGACGTAAATGAGATGTCTTATACAGTAATGTTTCGGGGCTTATTAGTGTGGGATCACTGTCACGTACTTTATAATGGACTTAATGAACTGACAAAGTACTTAATCTTGGTTACATGCACAGCCGTTTAAACAGCTTTTGACATTATTAATCAGGAAAAATACCCACGTTGATGTTGTGTTACTATGGTTACCAGTCCTTATTAGTTACAAGATTGTTTCCTGAACAGATTTTATGATTGGCAGATATTTTTTTAGTAGATAAGCTTTTGAAATCATGCTAAAATCAAATACCTGCTATCATAAAATCCTGTGGTTGGTTTGTTTGCTATCACTCCACAAACAAACCGCACAGGAGTCTGCTTGGGAGCAGACAGAGCAGACAGAGACTCCCCTTTTTTTAGGTTGTTTCTGCTTGTTTGTTCGGTCCACACCAGGTTTTGTTGACAGCTTTCACACCAGGCCAAATGGACCATACTAACCAGGCAAACGGACTTGAGTTTATTTTAATGGAACCAAACAGGTTGGGTGAGACAGCATGCCCAGAATCTATATTGTCATTGTTAAACAGGGTTTTCAGAGGTTAAAGGGTGACAGTTTTCTGCTTGACCTAAGACGACTGCATGTTTCACTGTAAAGGAGGCTATGACAAATCATTGTACGCTGTGACCCTGTTTCTGAACTTCAGTTTTGCAATACAAGTGAAAAACAACACCAGCGCTGTAGGAAAAATTATACCAGTCACTCATTTCCTCAGTTTGCCTAAGCTGTCAGTTTATGCCACTCAGTTTGTGTTTGATAGCCTCATAATAACATTCATATCAACACAAGATGTTGTAAAACC
>JAPZEB010000011.1:13025641-13037585 GCA_029783705.1 Chaetodon striatus | reverse complement strand
TCCACTCATGAAACTGTGTTAAAGTACTGCTTCAGTGTTCAGTGACCTGATTCCTCTCATGGAAGCACTCTCCTTCAATGTCACTTAGAGCCCCCAGACAGATGCTACTTTATCAGACCCACATCATCCTACTTTCCAGTTTCCCAGGCACCCACCCGAAACACACACGCTCACACTAAAACACTAATGCATATACACACACACACAAATCCACACATAGATAATCCCCAGTAGTACTTCACTTTTTGCTTAGCAACCAGACATCACTGTCTTCGGCTCTCTCTTACCTCTGTTCTTCTCCACACTCTTCCTCTTGCACCCGCCCTACTCTCCCTTCCAAACCCCCAGCAACAAACCAATCTAAAATGCCTCCAGCTTCTTTTTTGGCCTCTTATTTGCGCTGTTAGACTGAAGTGAGTCAGCCCATTGGTTCCTACTTCTTCAGAAAAAAAGCTGCTCTAGTCATTTGTCTCACATCGACCTCAAACTAATGTAAAGAACCCCCAAGTTATCTTAAATCACTGTTATTCATTAATTTTATGTTACTAGAAGTAATATTTTGATTGCCTAGCCACTCTGCAAGACGATATTGGTTGGCCATGATAATAGTCTTTACGTGTCCACAATGACAGAAAGATATTCAGTTATGCAGTGCCTGTTACGAATTCTGTATTATATTCAGTTTTTTTTCTTTCTGTCTGTCTTGCTTTCTTAATGCTTCCCAGTGTTGTTTTAACTTAGCGTATTAAAAAAAAAGTAACAACATGGTAGCATACACCTAATGCTGAGCGTAATTACAAATGTTGTCCTAACTCCAGCAGGAGATATGTCTGCTCTCGTCAGCCAAAAGAATACAAATGCACCTGTTTCGTGGTTCTTTGGTTTTAAACTAAATCAAAAAGGACAGCCTAAAAAGTAAGTGATTTGTAAGCTGCACAATAAACAGGTTGGGACTCAAGATGAAACACCGCAAATCTCTCTTTCCATTTTATAACTCACCATGCAATGTAATATGCAAGTCTGCCGCCAACTCCATCAACAAAGAGCAGCCGGACCAAAACTCCTACCACAGGGATAAATCAACTGGCAATAATTGGCTGCTTCTGCAAAGGCAACAAAATATAAACGTAGCAGTTAACGGTGCCGAGACTGTACAAGAGCGGTTGATCAATCTAATACATTGATCTCAGCATGCTCTTGTGTAATATAGCGCTTACTGCCTATACACTGTGGCCATTTATGGGTATTGCAACATAAGCATCCTCAGTCCATTGATAATTAAATCTATGTGTGGCTCCCTTTTCAGCTTTTTTTGGATGATAATTTTGTATGTTTTTGTTTTTCTTGAAGCAATGCTGTTAGCAGGGGAATTTCAGCATCTCTTAACCCAAATACCAACACAAACTTTCCGATCTGTATTAAGAAAACCTCGTGGCCAGCCGTCACAGCTGGAGGAAAACTATCTACTTCCTTATTTGCCTCAGCTGTCTTATCTGCTTTAGGCAAGTGACCCAATTATTTAATCAAATTGTAAAGAGCATCTGAAGCATTCTTGACCCATAATTTCAGAAAGCTGATCATTTGGAAAGAGAAATAAGAAACTTGAGGCAAATTCATTTCCATCTTTTATTGAAGTTATCACTGTAAGTACTTTCAGGTTTTATAATCATATGCTTTTTTTGGAGATTCTGTGTAATTTCATTTTCCAAACAGTTTTGTGGATTTTGGAGCTGAGCTGTGCATACATAAAGCAAACCATCTCCTCAGTCCTACTCCACCTCCTTTGTGCCAGACCTCCCAGTCAGGCCCCAAGGCTAGCATCTAATAATTCCCAGTTTTCTGGTGTTGATGGTGATGCAGAGCTCTGCTGACTCTCATACCCACATGTCCCTATTGTGCTCATAAACTTGCTGCTTCTGTCCAGAGATATATATCTCTAGTGCTTTATCAACTCAGTATGGTTTTAAGAGATTTGTTTGACTCAAAAGATTTGGGTTCCTAACACCAATTAAATCACATATTCATAGAGACAAGCATTGGTCACTGATAAATGGATATAGACTGTTGCTCTAATGTCAGTTAAAAATGCCTCAAAGCTTCACAGGAGCATGCACATTAAGATAGATGTTGGTGAAGGTTTTAAATCATCCAGCTTATGGTAATGTGAAGTGTTTCTTGAGTTTCTTATAGAAGATTCATCTATAAGAATCTCATCCAAGAGGCTTATTCAGTTGAGGGTGAACTGAAGATGCCTCTTGGATGAGAGGTGAAACGTCTTCAAGATATTCTCGTGGGTCCAGTTGCCGACGATGTAGCACTTAAGAGCACATTTGAAAATGCTGCCAAGTAGGAAACAATAGGAATATTCTGTACAGCAAGTAAAAACTATGTAACATGACACTAATGAAGTTCCCGTCAAAGGCCACAGTTTTAGATAAAGGCTGATTCCAAATCCAAAACACCTGAAATGATTACATTCCAGAAGAAATTTGAAGGCTACAACAGTAACATTTAAACATTTCCTCTATAGTGTATTGTAAATAGTTTGACATTTTTTCCTGAGGTTACTCAAAAGTACACAAATAACCATGATACAGACCCTTTGAATGAAACTCCAGTGTTCAGAGAAAGGGTCAAAACGTTTGTGTTAGTTTATTCACTTTTAATGAAACTGCAAACAACTCACAATTCTAAGATAAAGAAAAACTTATGAACTCGAGTGAACTAAAACAACAATCTTTGTGCCCAGTTAAAATGAGTTTGTTTGACAACTTTTTTGTTGCTTTCTAGATACTAATGCATTGATCTGCCTTATTAGGCCTCTGCTCTGGTGACAGCCATTGGCCGGAGGCGTAATGTTTTTTGGTTGTCTGTTTGTCAGTTCATACATTTGTCCATCCTACTCTTGTGAACACAATGTTTCAAGAGCACCTCGAGACCTCGGACTTTCCTCAACTTTTGCGTCAAGTCTATTCGGACTCAACAAATACCTGATAAAAATTTGATTGTCATATGCCAAAGGTCAATCATGGCTCAAAGGTGAAGGTTATTATAACCTTGTCCTTCTCATTGTTGTGAACACAATATTACAACAACACCCGGAGTGATTTATTTATTTTTTTTCAAACTTAGCACAAATGTTCAGTTTGATTCAGTGATGAACTGTTAAGATTTTGGTGGTCAAAGGTCAAGGTCGCTTTGACCTTGCATCTGTGTCATTCTTATGACAGTGATATCATAAGAGGGCCTCGAGGGAATTACCTCAGATATGACACAAACATCCACTGGGACTCAAGAATGAACTGATTAGAATTTAGTTATCGAAGGTCAAAGGTCAAGATCACTGTGACCTCACAGACAACGTTTTTGGCCACATGCTAATTCTGACAACATTTTACACAAGTGACTAATAGGATAAAATGATGAAGTGATGGTCAAAGGTCAGCTTCACTGTGACATCATAATGTTCTACAAAAACAGTTTTCTGGCCATTACTCAGTGTCATACCTCAGTCGTGGTTACTTGGTGATCGTGACACTAATTTTGGGTGCCCACCTTGAAGCTGTGCTGATTGTATTGATCATCTGTGCTACATTGTTGAAAATGTGTGTGAAGCGTCAATGTTTTCACAGACGTGGACGTAAACTGTAACCGAAACTTGACTGATTTGCAGAGGCATACAACCGTAAGGCAGCAATTGTAGTTTTTATGTATGTAGGGTAATTCACATTTGCCTGGAAAAGAACTACATGTCAAGGACATAGTGGTAGAATGTTTCTCTTTTTTTGCAAGAGAAGCACCCAATTTCAGCTCAAAATACATGTCAGGATTAATATTTTAGCAGTACAACTGTCCACATCCTGATAAAGCACATTCACATTGCACACAAAGAATAAAAAGGCCATTTGTAGACAGTTAATACTGGTCAGTTTTGATGCTAGCATTGATTGGAACAGTACAAAACAGCAATTCTCTTGTGCTATTTGTCATAATTTCATCCATACAGGGGGTGACCCCCATCTAACTCCACTTATTTCCCATCTCTTACATCCAGTCCCCCAGCGTTTCTCAATAAACAAACCCCCTGCGATGCCCCAACATCCTTTAACTGCACTGAGAACATAACAAAGGCTTTTTGTAGGAGAGGTTAGGAGCTGCTTTATACTCTGGCCTCGAAAAAACCAAAAGAGCGTTGTTATTTATTGATAACAGCAGTTTCCCCACTCCGACTCTCAGTCACTAACCCCCAAGCTCTGCTGTTTACCAGAATTAGAGATCATCCAAAACCACTGTGCTGTGGGCCCCTAGTTGGGGGAACGCTCTGTTTGTTATCACACACACATGTCTGTGTAGTAATGATCAGAAATAAAATGTAATACCACGTCTTGAATAAATGCAAAGCTCACAAATCTAAAGTCTTGTGAGTGGAAAAGTACATTTAGTGAATATAAATAAATCATTACCACCCAGTTTTCCACACTTGGCAGTATTAAGCTGACCTCCCCCAGCTCTGCTCCTCTTTGGGGTTGGAGATTAAGCAGAACTGTGCAGTCTGTGGAAGGGCTGAGTTGTCTCTGCTTAATGCTAATAGGAACAATACCTCCACAGTCCACACAGGCAAATGTGAATCAGTATGTTGATTAAAATTCAAAATGGTTAATAGGTTGGAGGACCTGCAGTCAGTAGAGTAGTGGGTCATTAGGTAAGCTTTTTAGTGCCCCATATTGCCAAATGGCATAACAGATCCGCAGAGGTTTGGTGCAGTTTTTAATCGATAGTAATGACTCAGTGATTACTTTGCCTAGTGTGGATAAATTTGGCTTCCAAAACTCCATTTTATGGTCTGCAAGACATTGTAGCTACAGAAGCTGCTTAACTTTGTGCCAAAGCCAAAGACGCACACTACAGTATTTTGCCTTGTCATATTGTTTATCTCCTTTGTTAGTGTTTTTTATTAGATTTTAGTTTTAATGGGCTAACTAACTTGTCAGTGTTTCCTGTGTTCGTAATGCAGCAGAGGGGGGATGAGGTTTGGCATGGATGAGTTGTGTTAATTTCAACAATGCTGTTGCAATTTCTACTGTCTGTGAAGGCTGTCAATACCTGTCATAAACGCATCTTGAAACAGAAATCACTAAACTGTGTATCTATATCTTAGCCCTCCCCATTATAGTTGATTGCATGTTTTTACCTTTCTCCTGCAGGTGAGTAGGATACTCTACAGCTTTGCCACAGCGTTCCGGCGGTCAGCTAAGAAGGCAATACTGTCATCTCAGCAGCCTGCTCCGCTCACCCCTGACAGTGACTTGTTTACCTTCACCGTCAGCCTGGAAATCAAGGAGGATGATGGCAAGGGTACTTTCAGGTGAGACATACATTCTACTCATTATCCATTTATGTTTAGCGCATGGAGTCAACATTTATGATTCTTACACATTGGTGTAAATTTGAAAATGAATGTGTAATACCAAGTCTGGAAATACTTTGGAGTTGCACAAAAGTCTGGAATCATATGAAACATCTTTCTGTTGAGTCAATTGTGACCTTTGCTGGAGGAGAAGGAACGTCATGTACTGTAGATGTGGGCATACTGTGCAGTCTCTCTCATTGAACTGTATTTAGAGCAGCTTTGATTGTCGAATCTAGCTCGTAACGTGTGACATTTTGAAAAATTGGAAAATGTATAGAAACCTTAAATCTAGGGCTGAACCCAATTTAAATATTCAACAACTCGCTCCCTCTGTTTCCATATTTAGTTTGAGAGTTTGAACAGGGTTTGGAAGGATTTTAAGGTTGACACTAACGTTCATGATATATAGTAAACAAGCCAAGGTAGCCCTCTGAGCTAATGCATGCTAACTATGCATTTTTTGCCTACACTAGATATTGAACAAAAGCAAGAGACTGTATCGTATAAAGTTGCTGTGAACTGTAAATTTACCGCTGCTAAGCAAAGGGCAGAAACTATTTCTGTGTTGGAGCTTGACTGGGCAAAGCCTCTCTTTCTTTAGGCAGCTGCCTCTGTCCCACTCACCCTGGGTCTGGGTCCGCAGCTACCTGTATTGAAGCGCAGTGGCAAGCAAGGAGCACTCACTCTGCAGCTAAAATATTTCCAGAAGTACACTGCACACTGAAAAAGGACTGCTCGACTTCAAGAAACTCAGTCGACTGAGGGGTCTCCACCTGATATAAGTCTTTGACTGTGGGTGCACAGCCCTACCTAAATCATCATCATTATTACAAATGGCAGTGGCACCACCATTCTAACAAAATACATAAAGCTTTGAGTGAAATCAGCCACCAAATTACCCCTGTTTCGCATAATAATGTGCGTATAAACACAAGGACACACAGTTCAATTTTTGGGGATTAAGCGTCCAAAGTTAGCACACCTTTTCAGGGTGGATGGCATGTGGGGTATATATTACCCATCAGGGAAGCATCACTGTGTAGGTTTATGTACAAAAATAACATTTCAGTAAATTAAGCATGAAAATAATGAAAATAACTGTAGAATGATAATAGGACTGAGGAGTCCCCTCTGTCTTACAGTAGATTATTATTTTGACAACTTGTGTTGATCACACTCTTCTTCACACATTGATAAGAGAACACAACAGAAAGTTCCTGTTTGCTCCATCCATCCCATCTTCCCTGACCTTTTTTATTTTGTTTTCACATACTACTGAGTCACTTCCGTGTGTTCACAAACAGCCCTGGATACTCATCTTATTTGGAAAACAAAACAAAACAAAAAAATATGCCTGTGGTTATTTTTAGCCAGCACATATTTCCTCCTCATTAGCTCTATGTTGATTATTTTTAGTGTGCTCACTTCCAAGCAAACAACTCTCACATGCAAGCACACATGGACTGTTTCGTGTGAAAGCGTTTCTTCCATGTGAAAATAAGATTTGGAAAGTATGCTCCGTAGCAGCTGTGTATAGTATAATATCTGTAAAATAAAATAAAAGTATATGCAAAACACTTTTCCTTTAATAGGGCGTTAACAAGTCTGTTTATCTGGATTCAGAGGACATATGTACAGTGTAAAACTATGACTCAGTCTGATAGTATAGTTGACTAAACAGTATCTGCTACATTAAATCCCTACTCACTAAAGCCCCGTTTAGTGACACTTTCGGTATGGTGCGTTTGGAACCAAAAGTATCCCTTCAGACATGGTACCAAGACCCTTAGCATAGCTTAGCATTTCAACCGCAAACAGTACCCTTAAATGTGGGCAGGGTTGCTGCTCCATCCAGCACTCACTGTATTTCCTCATTGATAGAACATCTGCACCTTTTTTAATGTCCGCAGAATGGGGTTGCTCGGCGACATTTTCAGAACGAAATATAGCAGGCTGCAGTGAGATTTAGAAATAGCGGCTTTGTGCATATCATCCTTCTCAGGCAAGCGCAGCCGGCTGGAGCCCACAAGAACAATACTCCGTAATGCTTTTTTCTCCTGAGGTTTAGGATATACGCAGTTCACATAATTGGGTCGAAATTAATATAAATAGTTTTAATGACTGGAAGATCCACTCATTACTAAAAGTTTGCGTCGTCGAATCGAAACAAAAAAAACAACTAAAGTAATGGTCAGAGTTGTCACAAAAATTTAAGGTGTGCCAATGGATTCAGCAGTCAACTCATGCATTTAACAGTAACATTACAAGTAAACCGTCCACCTTAAAAGTCGCCAGGAGTCAGCCCAATGAATTCAGTTTTTTTTTCTAAGACTACAGCTGCTGCAAGAGGCAGCAAAACATCTTTTATATTTATAGGTATAGTTTACTTATGTAAAACTTGCCACGGTATGAACAGTGGCTATAAAACCAGCCACAACTCGGCCCTAAGCAAGAGTGACCATCCGCTACTGACCAATAAACGGACTGCAGTGTTCACAGCTCCACCTTTTAGTACCAGAGGTGATCAAAAATATGGACGGTACGGTTTCATTGGTACCATCCACAACTTTTGGCAGTGGAAACGGAAAAGATGAGAAGCAAAATGAACTAAACGGCACCATACTGCTCGGTGGAAACGGGGCTAAAGAGACAAGTTTCTGTGACCTGAGCTCTGCTTGAAGTCATGGCAGGTTCTAACTGTTTACAGTAGATTTCATTTTGATGAATGGATTTTTCTCACTCAAGAATCTTTGCACTTTCTTCAGTGTTTCCTCAGGAATTTGTTTCTGCGAAGGTTTGGAAAATGTTGATTACTGTTCCTGTCTCAAACCTCTTTCTCTTTCCTGCTCTCAGAGCGGAGCAGGAAAAGAACCAGAGCCAGAGTATGTTTGAAAATGGCTCTTATGCTTGATTTTATTACGAAAAATTGGTCTACTCTGAACATGACGCATGGTCTTTGATTTTTTTTCAGTCTGACCGGCTGATTTACTGATTAGTGATAAACTTTATTGGTCTAGTTGTCTAGCAGAAGAAACACTGGTTGCCTTAATTTTATGTCTTAGTTTGTATCAAAGGAAGAAACAGAGGGATTATTATTTTCCTTCCCAGTCCAGACATAATTAAACAACCTGTCAAGTCAGTCTGTGGTCAAATGTGATCTAAAATGCGCTTGGATTATTTTCTAATACAAGGGTTCGTCACTGTGTCGGCTATATACAGTAATTTAACTCTGCTTTTGTAGCATTCATTTCTGTTTTTTCTGTTGATGTCTTGTTGCTGTTTAAAGTGTGGGTTTTGTTTCTTGTTTTCACACACAGTGCTGTGGCAAAAGACAAGGACAAGCAGAGCTTCAAGCTTCGCGCAGGAATGGACAAGAAAATTGTCATCTATGTCCAGCAGACCTCCAATAAGGAGCTGGCTATTGAGAGGTAAAATGAAGCACAAGCACAAACACAAGCACATGCACTCATGCACACACAAGACATCTCCAGAATAGCTTCATCCTCAAAGACAACAGTTACATTTACAAAACCACTGACTGTTGATTTGTTATTTCGTGTTTCATGTGTTAAGTCAAATTATAAATTATAACATCCAGTCAGTGATGAGACTACATCAAGACAGATGAAAAACACAGAAGTATTCATTAAAACACACTCGGTGCATTTACATGGGATCGTGTAAACCTCCGATAATCTGTTCAATAGAAAATTTGTAAATGCTGAATCAGATTGTTTCTCTCTTGTTGGAAAAAGTATATTCTTTCTGCGCATGTTTGCCCCATGTGAGGGTAATATTAGGTGATGTATCAAGTGCATACAATGCTCACGACATGCTGCAACAGCTGCTTCTACATGCCTCCCTCTGTTGAATTTGACGGAGAACCATTCATAAATTCAAAAAATATTTAGCGCTCTGCTTGTACTACATTTTTAGGTGAATGCTGTTATCAATAGCCTTATCTAAGGTTGTTGTTACAGGCTACATTGTGGAGTAGCTTGACTTACGATCATCTATCTATCAGCGGCAGTAGCCTGCATACAAGACGTTTAGGGAATGTTGATAAATTGTAACATCGACTGATAGTCTGCATATGAGATGTATAGGGGACATCTGTAATTTGTAGCTACAGACAATTACTTGGTTTAAGGCCTCTGCATACTTAGTCAGTTTTTTTCGGATTCGTTTTTTTAAATCCGTCATCTGAAAAAAAGAAAATCTTCATGCACAGAAATCTTGCACACTAATTCCGACACGTTTATTTGTTCTATTCTTTGTGAAAATTCGTAATTTGTGACAAAATGAAAATGCACATTTTCTCCTTTGCCCCTCTCCAATGGAGTTACGTATCTAGCTGTCATCACTTCCTCTCTGTCTTTCATTTGGCTCTGGTCTCCTTCCTCTCTATCCTCCATATTCTGTGTGCATTCCACATCCTGCTTCTTCTCCTCATCATCAACATTCACCTGAGTATTACTATCTGACCTGTTGAAAGTGAGCTGTCTGAGATATGAAATTATTCTGTGCACCCTGTACCCCTGTCTTATTGCAGCTGTGTCCTGTCGCTGCATTTTGTGCACTGATTCTTGGTCAAAGTCTCCAAAGGATCTCACGGATGTGAAAATTGCAGAAAATTTGAATGCGTTCCTCAAATTTTAATGACGGACGGAAGTTGCAGACTCCATGTGCAAACGTGATTACCACAATGTGAAGTCGTATTTATTTTTAGACAGGCGAAACCACTTCTTTTCCTTCTATATTTTACATACTGAATAATGAATTTTCTTAGTAAGGTTGGAAAAACTCCTCTTTCTCTTTTACATTTCTTGCGGATTAGATGCTTCACAGCTCTTCAGGTTAAAAATTACATTCTGAGAAAATGTTTTGGTGCATGTAAACGCGCAGAAAAGACGAGAGTATCCGGTAAATTTTCAAAATAAAATCACCCATGAAAACTCAGGAGCGCATTTCATGTCGCTACAACAACATGACGTCAAAGTTTGTGGTCCCCGGCAGGTAGAGAAATATTTTCTTTGTTTGTTGATGTCTATATACGTCCAGTGTTTCCGCAAATTGTCGCGTGACATTATGATCTCGCGATACGTTAATTCCAGCTGCTCGCGTGCGTGCCGCTGTAGATATGCCTCCAGTGGACATGGACGCCTGGCACAGGACGGAGCAAGTCCGTGCTAAAGACGGACCGCTCACGCGACGGATCCAGTGTACACCAGGGGTTAGTGCGTAGGCTTACCAATAGGCTAGAATATTGTTTACTAACACTTAAAGTAGGAACTCGGTTCCAAGACCTACATTTCCCCTCCTTTTTCAAAGCCTATTCAAAACAAGTTTTTGCAAGATTGCAGTGCTGGTGTTGATCTAGGACCATCATCATCTTCATCCTATGTAATTTTTTTAGGCTGATTTTGGACCATCATACCCATGTTGATTCTAAATGGCAGTTTTTGTTGTAAAAATTGAGGAAAACGTGTTAATAACAGGTATTTGCAACTAAAAAATAATATTATCCTTACTCTTTAATGTCACTGAGCAATATTCTAGCCTATTTGCAAGCTTATGTGTTAGCATAGTCTACCTACTTAGCAGGCTAACTTGCTTATAATCTAGTCTACTGGCAAGCTTATGTCATAGCATAGTCTACCCACTTAGCAAGCTAACTAGCTGATATTCTAGCCCACTGGTAAGCTTACTTGTTAGCATAGCCTACCCACTTAGCAGGCTAACTCACTAACACAGTAGTAGCTCATAAGGATTTTGTGCGGTTTAACCAACTGGAAAAACTAGCTTAGTAGTAGAAGCACAGAGGGATTTGTGAAAGAAGCACAGGAGCAGCACACTGATGATGTCAGCGGGTTGTGATTGGTTGATTGCAATGTTGGTCCAGCAACGCAATGTGGAATGTTGATCTAGATGTCGGTGAAGGTTCTTAGTCATCCAGGTCATGGTAATCATCATCATGGTAATCATTTACGACGTCACTTCACTTTTTACTTGCATTCCCACCAAAGAAGCAGTTAAGACAGTAAGGAAAGGCCTGCTACAAGACAGCACCCTTCCCAACAGGACCAATTTCACCCCAGACCACATTTGTGACCTGCTGGATCTCTGTCTTTGTCTGACAACATACTTCAAGTACAACGAGGGTTTCTACAGACAAAAGCACGGCTGTGCTATGGGCTCACCGGTGTCCCCTATATTGGCCAACCTCTACATGGAAGAAGGGGAGAAGGGAGCTCTGATCTCTTTCACAGGAACTGCCCCTAGCCACTGGTTTAGATATGTGGATGATACCTGGGTCAAAATCAAGACCAAAGAACCGGAAACCTTCACAGAACACATCAATACACTGGATCCTAACATCAAGTTCACACGGAGGATGTCAGAGGAGACAGTCTACACTTCTTAGACTGCGCAGTGCACATTGAGGAGGATAGAAACCTGAACATAGAGGTGTACAGAAAACGTAAAAGCACTAAAATTCCATATGAGGAGGTGTGTGCTCTGTTGTGATATATT
>JAPZEB010000011.1:12934456-12955746 GCA_029783705.1 Chaetodon striatus | reverse complement strand
AAAAAAGTTCTTTATTTATTGGTGTTTTGCATCTTTATCTGTCTCCCGAGTTCAAAGGCAGCTTCTATAAAAATCTATAAAGCCAAACGTGTCGTTACTTCTCCGTTCCCTCGCTAACATTTCGTATTGCTGCTGAAAAGGAGAGGGAGATAAAAGAGGCCCTTGCTGGTATTATAATGAGACTTTTCTAACACACCTCTTGGGAGCACTTCTCTGGACATCTGAGAGAGTTCTGAACATGAAAATAATCCCGTTTTCTTCTAGCTAATTATGTCTTGTGAAAACAGCCTCTATCTGTCATCTACTTGAACAAGCCGTTCCCCTCGAGCTGGGTGGAAATCTCCTCGTGGCTTTTACTTACTTTGGCTCCAGCTCTATCTCTCATCTTCTCCCTCTGAGAACATTCCTTGTAACATATGGCTGCATTGTTATCTGTGTCAGGGATGAGCTATTTTCTGCCATGGCCTCAGTGTATAAAATGTACAGTGTGCACTGATTCTGCTGGAGGTCTCACATATATCATTTTGGAGTGTTTATAACTTAGAGCAGGCCCATAAAATTATCACCTTTAGTTATGACGGCCGCTGGGATCTTGGCTCTGCGTCTGCCACTGTGGCTGCAGATTGCAAAGCAGCAGGCATGACGAGTTGGAAACCCAGTACCTGCAGCGGCTAGAGGTAACAAGCGTCAGCATTATGCAATCAGCTTGACACCTTCCCCCCTCCTCTTTCTGTCCTGCGTTAGAGAGCTATAAATACGACCAGCGAGGCAGCAACAGAGTAAAATGCAAAGGTGGAATGCTCATGGGACGGGCGTCTTCAGTTGCTGCTCGGCTCAGTCGTTGATGATTTGTGAGTCAGGGATGAATCTCTGTGTATGTACGTATGTGAGTGTGTGTTAGACGGTCAGTGTGGAGCTATTTACACCCTAGAGCCTCCCAGCAACCTCCTGAACTCCCTGTCACCTGATCTAACTGCAGACACACACACTGACCTCATGCTGCTTTAGTTACCAGCAGCTATGACAAGTTGAACATCAGATGTAAAACGTATCCAGGCACATACAGTAGGTGCACTTTTGAAGTATAAGGATACGTTCATATACTTACATGCCCATATGTGCCTTGAGACATTTTGTGGTTGCTGTAATTATCTTTACTTTCCACACTAAAGAAATCCTTTTCTAAGGCCATTCCACCATAAGCAATGGGAAACAAAATCCACAGCCCTTCCTCTTTCACTATGAGTGTTCAACAGTCCAAGTTTGACAACCTTCTTTCTGACCCAAACAGCTGACCTGTGCCATAATACAGTGGGTACACTTTATTAATCCCAGAGGGGAAGTTCATTGTTTTCACTCTGTTGTCATATACACACAGGCCTGACAAAAACACACATACGCTAACAGGATCTATACATGCATTAAATGGAGAGATGTCAGAGTGAGGGGGCAGCCCAGAGGAACCTCGGCAGTGCCCAGGAGGTGAACTGGCACCTCTCCACACTCCATATTTGGTCCGGACGAGGACTTGAGCGAGCAAACCTCCAGTTCGAAACCCAAGTACCTATAGCCTGAACTATTGCTGACCCAATACTGTAGGAACACTGAAGTTAACTGGGGTTAACTAAGGTTGAGAAAATGGAGGGCCAGAGGAAAGGTCTGTCTAATGGCAGGGTAAAGCTGTGACAATTTTCTAAATATGGCCTCCACTTGGACTGAGATATATATATATGTTTAAGTAGGCCTCTTTTTAATTGGCTAAAGTACATTTTGCTGCTAACCTCCATCCACAGCAGTACATTGCTAAGCTTCCGTGGTGGTATTCCTGCCTGCTTCTCTTAACAGGGAGAGTGCCAACACCATCCACTGTAGGTAACAGACAGACTATAGATAAGTACCTTATACAACCCCACTTGAATATGAGATAGCCAAAGTAATGTTGATACTGTTGCCGTTTTAATGACACAATGCAAGTTATTTTAACTTAAAAAGAATATCTGCAAGCTTAAAGTCTCCAAAATTGGAGACACAAAGCTTTTCTCAAACAGGACAGGGACCATTTCTCCTTTTTAATTATCATTTTGACATTTTTGCCTTTATAGGATGGTCAATAGAGATGAGTCAGAGAGGAAACAAGGGGAGAAAGGGGTACGACATGCACTAAAGTTCCCTGGCTGAAATTAAAGCAGGGATGCTGCAGTTAAGTGATATGCGCTGTAATTATTTGGCTCCACTATCAGTACTTTTTCCGATACTAGGGCCGCAACTAATGATAATTTTCATTAGTGAATAATCTAATTATTTCCTCAATAAACTGTTCAGAAAGCCTAAGATGACATCTTGAAATGTGGTTTTGTGCCAGACCAACAGCCCAAAGCCCAATTAGAGTTTACTATCAAATATGAGTTCAGAAAATCTTAAAACATTCACATTTAAGGAGCTGTAACTAGAATATTCTGCCATTTATGCTTAAAATAATCACTTCAACATCAATGATAAATTGATTGCTGAGATTGTTGCCTATTTATTCCATGTCGAACAACTAACTGATTAACTAACGAACCATTTCAGCTGTATATGATAGTACCAATGACTATATTTCAATGTGAAGCAGATCTAAACTACATACTGAAATATAATATATACTGCTGTTGAAACAACTAAGTGTAACCTAAAATACCCCCAACACATTTAGGTTTAATTCTACCTAAACAACCTGCAAACCATCAAATGAGTGCTTACTATGTACATTTACAACTAATATTTATAAATGTATCACACTTTCACTTGTTAACATTGTGGTTTGACACTTATATAGTAAAGGATTTAAATATTTGTTCCACATACACAGAATACAATTTGGCTTCTCTTTCTCACACATACACACTTACCTTTCCTTTTCCCGTCCTTACTCACTTCTGGAAGACTGCGTGTGAATATCTGCATGCTTGCAGTGGCCCTTGAAGGTGAAATCCTGAGCGCTGAATCCTGTTGGTTTCGTCGCTGTTATCTCATTTGTTCAGGAGAGGAGTGTGAACAAAGCAGAGCCTCCACCTGTTTGGAAAATATATTTCCTCTGAGTAAAATATTCACACTGTGTCCAATTACTCTGCTATCATTTCCTTCTTAATAGACAATTAAGCCTGAGGGTATTCTCAGGGAAAAGCTCGTATTATTCTCTTGATCCTTGACATCTGATTACCATAGTCGTGGTTCTCAAGTTAGATGTGGAGTACTGAGAAAAATAACCAAACCCTCCCTGTCTAAAACATTTGTAGCTCTTGATTTTTGGTATTGTGCTTCATGTTAACCCAGAATACTTCATTATAGCTTTGGACAGAACAGTGATTTTAGCACTGATAATAGCTATTTTGTCTTCTTTTTGTGTTCACATTATTGCACCTGACTACTGCCTTGGTTTAATATCGATTTACTTCCTCTAAACTTCCTTTAAATCAGTGCTGCAGTTCTCCAGCTAACAGTGTTTACAGGTTTGAGGTCAGAAACATGTCAAAGGCAAGGATGGAGGGAGGGTGCAGTGATCTGATCCAGATGGGAGCAGACGGGTTGGTAACTAAACAGGGTGCAAACAAGTGTTAACACAAGTCAGTGTTTGTACAGTTAAAAATCAAATACCCAGACTTCAAACAGTCTGGCTCGCCTGGAAAAAGAATAATTAGTGTGGATTTGTTGTGGTAAACAGAAGAAGGTCTGGATGGCTTCTTACTATGTCAAACTGTACAGAGAGTGGAGAAACAAGACAAGTTCTGCTCTCATTTAAGTATACTAAATCCCTGAAGCTCCTTTTATTGCAGCTGGGGTTCATAAAAGGTGGGTGGTGTTCTCTTGTAAACAAACAAAAGCTTTGTTTACGTTGAGTATTTCTCAACAAAACAACAAAACAAGGGAAGGAGCCATAAAACCATTGCAGCACAGCACTAATAGAAGTAAATAAAATCCATGAGGTACCTTTAATTAATCATTGTGAGACACAACATGATATGTTTAGATATGTGTGTTGTAGGTGGAGGAGTACATTTCTAAGCAATCTAAAGGTAATTTGTGGTGTTTGTCTTAGAAGGAATACTTCACCCACAAAACCACCATTAGTGCATCAGTTGTCATGCAGTGTTACCTTGAATTCATTAAGAAAACTTTGCTTTTCTGCATGCTCCACGGAAAATGGTAGACATATTGATTTACTGACCTTTTAGGGGCCGCTTTTAACAATGACAAGATGTATCAAAACATCTATTAACAATCATTTATCCAGTTGTATGGTCAGTACTTCCACACACATGCATGTCAAATAAAAAAGCTTAGCATTGGAGTCTGGTATTAGAGAGAGCATCAACAAGTTTTACTTTCAGTTTAGTTTGGGCTTTCTTCACAGCAGACATTTTCACTTGTCATGGTAGGAAAAGCAGAGGCGTTACTAATAACATTAATGACGGCTCTGTTGTGTTCGAATCTCCCCATGACAGTGTGACAGCGAGGCAGCATGCATTATACCAGGAGCCTCAACCTGAAGAAGCTAAATGGAATTCAGCCATCATTCATTTTGTTATCTACACCTGTGCTTTTCCAAATGTGACATGTCATGTTGACAGACTTTATTTTAAGTACAGTTAGGTTCCGGCACAAAGCTTTTATTTTGAAGTGCCATTTTCTGCTGTAGCATGAGAGACTAACAGACAGCAAGCTAACTCAATGACACGGCCAAATGCAAGTATGACGCTGAATGTATTAAACTGTGTGGATCTTGAGTTAATGACAAAAGAGAAATCTTGACCCTGTGGCTGGACCAGTAAGGAACAACTGTACTAAAATACCCTGGTAAAAAATAAGGGCATGCATCCTGTTTAAAATCCAAATTCAATGATTTCACGATAATCAACCCCCGAACACAAATTTGTGATTCGGGGCTAACATAAATAAAAATAAAAAGTGGGATTAAAATCTGTGTACAACAGAGCCCCTACAGTCCAGAAAGGCATTTCATTTTGTGTACACATAAGGTATTATCTTGTGCAATTTATCTTGTGTGTACAAGATAATAATATTAATAACACTCATAATCTTTATTTAACAAAGTGCTTTACATCGCTGATCCTGTATTTTAAACTATGCAGGATTCAAGCAAAAATTAAAAATAAAAAAGGAGATTTTGAGAAATACAAATAACAATAAAACTATGATGAATATAAAATACCAACACTGAAGCACATAAGCAAAGTTGGCAACTATCTGACCTATAGATTGCACTGAGGTTTATCATATCAAACAATTAGACTAATAAAATATTAAAAAGAATACAATAACCAATAACAAAACTAGATAAAAACAATAAAAATAATCGATTGAGGCATATATAAAATAACCGGTGTGTTAAAATTATTTTTAAAAAGCTTTTTTGAACAGATAAGTTTTCACATATATTGTGCATAAATTATCTTGAGGGAACAATTTATTATGTTGTGCACACGTCACTATTGTTTCAGGGAATATGCTAGATTTGCACACGTTCCTCTAATTAGACACTGATTTTCACCATAACTATTTTTTACTTTAGGTTTTTTTATCATTATTGTGGTTGCACTTGAGTTTTGTTTCATACGAGTTAAATGAGTACCCCATCAAAAACCTATGTTTTAAATATCAAACACTCACCTTATTTGGCCTTGAAACGTTAGTTAGTTAGCAGTAGCTCCCTCGGCAGTTGATCCGCAGCAGCTAACGGCGTCGCAGTTTCACGTCGGACAAACTACCAAAATGTCACACAATTACAACTTGACAATTACAACATGATATACTCCTTTGCTGTCCGCCCGTTTGATATGTGTGCTCCAAACAGTCACATATCCGCCAAAAGACGCGTAAATTATCGTTGAGGTTTTGCTCGCAGGTAGCGCGCTCAGCGCGCTAAGCTAACCCTGCTAATTACAGTGACGCACACAGGTGGTTACGTCAGTTAATTTGCGTGTGACGCTAATTTAAAAACACGTGTGCTCCAGCAGCTGTAGATCTGAGCTGATATTGGTTTACTGTGTTTATGGGTCAGCAATGTTGTTAAATATAAACAGGCACTAATGTCGTGTGTCAGGAGAAGAGGAATGACTCCTGTCAAATCAACCTGATTTGTGAGCAGCTCCCTGTTACAGGGTGAAATACAACACGGGTCATCCTGAGAAGTTGTCACCAGTCCAAGGTCATTTATTGCCTTACAGTGTATTAATCTGGACCCTGCATGCAGATGCCTCAGTATACTATGTCTCAATGGTTTCCCAGATTAGTGTGTACATAACTCTGAGATCAGTGAATGTGATGTGACAGCGAGAAGAGGCACACGGCCAAGTTTTATCATCAAACTGTGATCTAACATTTCTGTTTACCAGCCTCAGTTTCTCATCATATACAAAACACTGCAAGCTCTTTATTCTTATAAAAGGCATTTTATTGTGGATGGTTGTTTTATTGTATTTAGATTTTGTCATGTTGCTATGAGTTGGCATGCAAACATAGCATTACATTCAGATTTTGACACTTATATCCATGTTGCCCTCATTTTTTTCAAGGAAAAAAATCTAGCATAAAAAGCAGGCGTAATTGATGTATTTAAAAAAAAAGTGAACTGCCACATTTTACACAATCCGCTGATATCTGCTGAGCAGGGCTTAATTTGTCAGGATAACTGTCATCTGCAGAAGAGTTTAATCCTTATCCCCTCTGTCTCGTTTGCTTTCTCTTCCACAAAAGCACTTTTTTGCAGTTGTTCTTCTTTATAAAAACACACACACATAGCCTACACAAACACACTCTCATTGCTGTGCAGGATGATTGGCAGCCGTGGCTGTGTGCTGGTGGTGTCGACTGCTGGAGATGTCACTGGATACTCAGGCTCAGCCGTCAGCAGTGCAGCTCTAACTATGATTGACAGCTCATATGTGCTGAAACTCTTCTCGGCTAAACTTGCCAATTATCGCTCATAACCTTGACTCTGTGATTATAGTTTGACATAATGACAAGTATTACCACTATTAGGTGTCAGAATGTAGCTCTAACAATGTGGGCAATTTAAGGTGGAGCTGTAATAAAACTCGCTCATGTGTCGTACAAATCCAAATCAAAATATTGTGTGGAGACCATTTGTGTTGTACAAAATCAGCCTAATTATTTCTTGTGAGCCAAAATCTGCAGTCAGTTTTTACTTCACAAAATGTCACATAACCCAGTGGTTCTAATTTCTTTCTTCTTTCTTTATAATATTATTATATATTTCTTATATAGTTATTTATATAATTCTGCAAACCATAGATATGTTACATGTGTAAGTTTCATATCAACATTTCTAGAGTGGCGTGGTTCAGATTACATATATATGAGTTGAGTATCTCATCAGGAGGAGGAGGGGAAGGTGGGTGGCATGAAACCTAGGCGAGACAGCTGCCAAGCAGCAGACTGCAATTAATCACTGTTCCAAACTAACAAATGCCAAAAGTGGCTGTTTATGGCGACAAAGCTGGGTATTTTTTACAGAGATGGGGGCATTTCCAGCTGTGTTTGTAGCGACAAAAGCAGATATTTTTATTGACATGTCTGGACATTTCCAGCCATAATTGTTGCAACAGAATTGGATTTTTTTTAACAACACTTATGTATATTTCCAGCCCTTCTTTTAACGACAAATTTGGTTAGTTTTTACAATAAGTTGGCACTTTTCTAGTCATGTTTGTGGCTAGAAAGTCAGTATTTTTTTAACAAGAGGAGAAGACATTTGTAGCTGTGTTTGCAGCGAGAAAAGGATGTATTTTTTACGAGAGGTCAGGACATGTCCAGATGTGTTTGTGGCAACAAAAGCAGGTATTTTTTTAACAAGAGGTTGGGATATTTTGATCCCTGTTTTGGGGGTCAACACTGGGTATTTTTATCAAGATGTCAGGACTTTCCTAGCCACGTTCGTAGCAACAAAAGTGGGTATTCTAATTACGGTTTGGTACATTTCCACATATGTCTGTTGCAACAAATCCAGGTATTTTAACAAGACACTGGGACGTTTTCAGCTGTGTATGTAGCAACAAATGTAGGCATTTTTAACAAGAGGTTGTTTTTTTTTGCTGTTTTTTTGTGCACCCCTAACTACATGTCAACTGCAGCGTTGCAGATCATAAAACTGAAAATCAAAACAAAAATAAATGCAAAGTTTCATATATATTGCTACATATAAAATACAAAAATGTAACATGTCCTTGGTTTACAGAAACATACAATGCCAACATTTATGCTAATGGTTAGGTTTGTTATGTCTCTTTTTGTCTTAAATTCATCAAATGAACAATATATATTTTTTAATATTGCATTTTTTTTGTTTGTTTTGTTTTCAGAGACCATCAATAAAGATACTGACATATAGAGATTCAGCACTTTCTCAGATTTATTTTCAGTCCGTCAAGCATAGATTATGTCAAAAACAGTGACAACCACAGATCATCACTGCTGTGAATTTTGCTACTAATCAAAACGATCAATACAGCGAGTTCAAATGACCCCCCTCATTCACTGTCATTGGCCTCTGTTCAGCGTAACCTGTGAAACTCTCACCCTGTCATTGTTACATTTCACAAAAATTCACTTTGATAATTTCATGGATCAAAACAAATTCTGTGGACAGATATCACTTCATAGTTTCGTAGGCAGCATCGTAAAACTGTTTCTTTTAATCCCCTTTTTGTCAAAAATAAAATTAAAAAAATCATATTTACAGGAAAAAGTAAACACTCATCACTCTTAAGACGCTACTTTTGTCAAAACATTATAAATTAAAATTGAAAAGGGGGGAAAAAAAATATGAATCCTAAGGGTGGATGCGCCCAAAACAACTCTCACACACAAGTAGTTCAAAAGATATATAGATGTATATATATGTATGTATCCATATATATTCTGTATATATGCTTCTCTACAAAAAAGCAAGTTTACTCTTTCTATGAGTAAATACATTCTACTCTACAATCACTATAACAACAGTGTACATTCCCAACCAAAATGCTTCGATCGTTTATCAGGAGGATATTGGACTTAAACAATCAGTGGATCATGACCAGTGACAACATGCTCAATGTGGCTGCAATGTTGTGTGTGTGTTTATGTGTGCGTGCATATGGGTGTGAAATAGCTTCCCATTACCCTCCTGTTTATGTGCTTGCCAGACGAACACACAAACACACGCATTCCCCCTCCACACACGACACATGCGCCCACACAAACACATACATACACATATGCAGACAGAAAATGATGTGTTCAGCAGTTAGTCTGGTTCGCTTTGCCTCAGCAGTCGAAACGTGATCCCGGATCTATTTCTGCTGCTCTGCAGAGTTCAGAGCAGCTCGCGGACGGTCTTTCCGGCTCTTTCTGCAGCTCCTCTCCCTCTGCCTCCAGACAAAATTAGCCCGATTCCCAGACTTAAAACCCAACTCTCTGTTCTAATGCAAGGATGAGCAAGACACACTTTTCCTTCACTTACACACAAGAGATCAGATTTGTCTTTTTCACCTGATATTTCATAACTGTCTAGACGGTGAATATCAGATCACATACCACATGACTTCTCACTTCTGAGACTGCAAGGATGATCAGATTTGTGCAACAAAGGCTTCAGAGTCTTTGGTGTCTGGATAAATCCCATTCAGCAGAACAAACCAGAACCCATTTCCCAGCAGCATCTCTGCATCATTCGCTTTCCTTTTTGGCCTTTGACCTGGCAAAGGGATGAAGAGGTGCCTTAGGGAAACTGGGTTTGACAGTCTCCAAATAGAAAGTCCAAAAAGCTTTCGTTCCCTGGCAACGAAAGCACTTAGAACCCTTTAACTACTGAACATATTGCAGCATCTGAACGCGCAAAGCTCCTGCGTTTGGTGCCAAAAAACTTTTCCTTCCGAGCTCTTTTCTCCTGTCAGCAAAGCTTGGGTTGTTAACAGATAACTGCTATTTCTTCAAGAAGCAAAAGTAAGATCCATTATATACAGTGCTACAGACAGCCCGTTACAAAGCACCAAGATAACAAATGGGGGAGATGTGTTTTTTTCAGCTATGCATGGCTCAAATCCTAAAAGTACAAACAAGGCCTATAACCACTTGTGTGACTCTCACTACACACGGTACAATCTTATGTGTAATATACAAACCACGGAGCAAAGAATGTCACGCTGTCTCAATGTGCTTGGCTGTTACTGTCTGTGAATGCTAAAATATTTACATATACGATTACATGTGTGAGTCTATTTGCATACACGTGTGTGTGTCAGGTGGCCCTGAGAACGATGTGTGGGTGTATTGCTCGTGTGTGCTTTGTGCTTCTTAGATTTACAGGTGTCGTTGTGGAGCGCCCACAGAGAGGCGGTGATTGAGAAAGTGTAGATGCAGGGAGGCGGTGTGTGTTTACAATGGCTGCCACGTTTTCCTCTTTCATAGTGAGACATTTCTAGGGAACACTGGAGCAGGAAGAACATCCATCAGAAAACTCAGCGGGACTAAAGTCCAGCACAAACAACCATTACTCTCTAGAAAAGTTATCCACCTGGACATAACTGTCGAGGCCTTCAATCAGAGCTACCTAGAGCGCGTTTCTTCAGGGAAAAATGCCTGACAGTAATGTTTTCTATTCTGAGATATTTCATAGTGGAGTACGGCTGGAATCATCATCTTCCTGACGCTGTGATAGGAAACACAGCTGGAAACTATCTCGCTATTTCTGCATGTACTTAATAAAGCTTTTTTATGTGGATGTGAAAGGAGCAGAACTAATTTCATTTTCCGCGTTTTTCCGAATCATCACCAAATATACACATTTAAAGGAGCAGTGTGTGAGATTTTGTTGCATCTAGCGGTGAAGACCACAGATTTCAACCAGCTGAAACTTCTCCCATGTGCCAAGCATGCCCTGTTACGATTCTTTCAGGGTTTATTGTTCAGGATTGTTTTTACTGGGAGCCGAATTATCCACAGAGGTCTGTTCCTCTCCAACACAAACTGACCAGGTGATTAAAATCAGTAAAAACACTGAATTAAGTAGTTTCACGTTACATATCAGTGTTTTTCCGATGCTGTTAGGCTTGTCACAGAGAAGCAGTTAGCCCAGCACCTGCTAATATATGCTCACCTTTTTTCTCTGATAACTCAAAAGCCAGATGTTCAGGAGGTCTTTACCAACAGCCGAATTATCCACAGAGGTCTATTCCTCTTCAAAACAAATGAACCAGTTGAATAAAACCAGTAAAAACACTAAATTAAGCAGCTTTATGATAAAAGTCTGTGTTTTTCTGATGCCGTTAGCTTCTTCCAGGAAAGCCGCTAGCCCAGCACCTGCTGATGTGTGTTCACCTTTTTTCTCTGATAACTTAAGAGCCACACATTCAGGAAGTCTTAACCTGGAGCTAAATTATCCACAGAGATCTACTGCTCTCCAGCACAAACAGACTATGTGATTTAAAACAGTAAAAACACTGAAAAAAGCAGATTAAAGTTACAAATCAGTGTTTCTCTGATGCTGTTAGGTTTGTTTCAGAAGAGCAGCTAGCTCAGCACCTGCTTATGTGTGCTCATCATTTTTCTCCGATAACTTAAAAACCAGATGTTCAGGGAATCTTTACCTGGAGCCGAATTATCCACAGAGGTCTACTGCTCTCCAGCACAAACAAACCATGTGATTTAAAACAGTAAAAACACTGACTAAAGCAGTGCCACATTAAAAATCTATGTTTTTCCAATGCTGTTTGGCTTGTCGTGGTGGAGCAGCTAAGTACAGTGGTTGATATGAAAACATGAATGGCCTTGTTCAGAGCCAGTGTTTGGTTTGTCCATTCTGGGCTACTGTAAAAACATGACTGTACGACATGGCCAACTCCATAAACAAGTACCCACTCCCAGTGTAGATATACAGCTCATTCTAAGGTAACAAAATCATGACGATTCCTATTTTCTAGTGATTATACACTAAAGAAAACACACTTAATGACTTATATTCCTCTTCTGCCAATATATCTAGCTAAATCCTACACAGTGGAGCTTCAAACAACAAGAAAATAAGATATATGTTTTCTTTTTTCCCTGCAATAATCCCTCTGAGACAACAAACAACATGGATACCTGGAGTACATTTTTCAATCAAACCAAGAGGGGCTTTCAGATAGCAGTAAAATGTTATTTTTCCTCACACTTCACTTAAAAGCCTAACAAGAAACACACACATGGGACCTCATCCTAACTAGAAGTCAACAACTCCCCAACCTCTACAGTCCCACCAGACCGCCTGTGCCAGACCGAGCGCGTTTCCCTGAGCTCTCACTCCACCACCCTTCCTCTGAACGCTGTCGTCCGGCCAGCAGACCAAGAGGACAGGGTCAGTAGTCAGGGTGACTCCTCCTGTGTGTCTGTTCAGTCTGAGGGGAAATGAAAAGGTTGCTCACTGAGGTATGACTGTCTGCCTTATTAATGTGGGCCATCTGGACGGAGAAGACGGAGGCAGAGAGAGAGAGGGCAGAGGGGAAATTTCCACACAGCAAAGCTCCAAGTTTTTCACCTCCATGTGAATTCCACACGAGAATGAAAAGTCACGGCAAAGCAGTCCCTCTCTCCGATGAGATGAGACGACCAAAGGTGGTCTTTGATTTGATGGGAAATGCTTGGAATAGCAAAGGAAATTTGTTGTGAGGAGTACAGTGGCTTCCACAGTGGACTCCTGCTATGACCAGGAGTCCACTGTGCATACAGCACCCTGTGTGGATAAGTCCAGTTGTTTTGAGGAACCAACTGTTCAAACATAAATCACAGAGGGCTTGTGTGCTTGACCCCACCGCTCCAACACACAAAGCACAACTAGGGGAAGGGCAGGATATCCTCCAGTTTACCTCCAATCTGCCAATCACAGCTTGATGGCACATTTTATTCCATCTTCAGTAACCTTGTCGAATTATCTTCGCTGTCAGCACAGCGGTGTCACAAAATCTAACCCAAATCTGACTTATTGTCTTAAAAAATGGGCCTTAGCGAGTCTATTTTCTCATTCTCAGACGTGCTTTTTGTTGAATCAAAGCCGACACAAACACACGAGATCAAACTGGCGCCCAGATCAAGGCTAGCGTGAGGAGAATCAAAGCCTTTTGATGCACATTCTGCTCAATTTTTGCCTCTGCTGACTGACACCTTGTCTCTATTAAGGGCTAAAAATAAAAAATAAAAACTGATGAAGAGCTTTCAGCAGCATGTAAGCACCACGGAAATTTGCAAAAATCCCACACAGCTCTGAGTGAGTACTGTGTGTATGCTTTGACTGCTATCTCAGTGTGTTGTGACACCTGCTTGGTTCCAACAATACCCCAAAATTAGACCCAACACATTGTTATGCAGAAAGCACTTTCCAGTTTAATGGAATATCTCATCTCTCAGTCTAATTACTACCTGCGTAAATTCAATGAGTGCTATAGCAGCATTAAATCCACAACACTAGGACTATACAGTCAACTACTACTAAGCAATATACATCTATTTTGAGACTAAAAATGATAACCAGCCAGACTCCGGTTTCCTCACTGGCTGACAGCTGAGGCCAGTGCTGAAGTGCCTTAAAATGCGAACTGCATGAGGAGGCTTCAAATCTTTAAGAAGACCTGACCTTTGTCTCAAAGTACAAAGTAAATATACTTTTTCACCTCCAAAGCTGACTTTGCTTCCTCTGATGTGTGCTGTGTTTGCATGATTGACAGGTGTCTGAAAAAAGAGATGCACCAATCCAACTTTTTCTCTCCCAATGCCAATGACTCAACTCAACTGAATGGCCTAGAAGCAATTCAATCCCAGTGGACAACTGTGTTGAAATGCCCAACTTTACAGCAAAACTGAACATGTTCACAGCCTGGTGCAATAAATGGTGTTTGTCTTTGTAGCTAATTTTGCAAGGCTTAAAGTTACGCATAATAAAGGGCATGGTTGCTTAAGCGAAAGGCGTCACCAAAGTCTTTGAGCCACATCCACCCCATGCTCCATCCCAGCTCCACCTTCTCATCTGAATATATGTTAGTGAAGATTCTCAATCATCTAGATCATGGTAATCTTCAGTGCTCAGTTCTGGAGTTCTGAGGAACTCTAGAACTGAAGAGGCCTCTTGGACGAGAGGTTAGATGTCTTCAAGAACTCAAGCAAGTCCAGTCGCCTACAATACAGAACTTAAGATGTCCAAATATAGTAACTTCTGGCTCCATAAAAACAAGATGACAACTGCCAAAATACCAATCTTCAAGCTTCAAAACGGCAGCCCACAAATCAACAAGTGACAAAATGGTAGCTATGTCCATTATTTTATTCAGTCTATTGGAATCTGCCGATACCAAGAACCAATCAGATACAGGTCTTTTTTCTAAATGTCAAATCTGTAAACCACAATGTGTGGAACTCACTAGAATCGCTTTAAATTACTGTGACATGAGGGCAAAGACTATGCATCCAGAGCTGATCAGGCACGCTGGATCGGTGCATCCCTAACTGAAACATCCTCAGTCCACTAAAGCTCCAGGATTCTTTTGCTTTCTGGCTTCAGTGACCGGCAAAGGCAACCAAAGGTTAAACCCCATCCCTCCAGAAACCTTTAGGTGATATCACCAGCCACTAAAATATGCCCATTCCCCAGATAAGGACACAAAAATCCAATTTAAAGTCCCACTCCTGGAGATTTTTCCTGGGCTATACCTTTCGTTAGTTAGTTTGTGCTGTCTTTCCCTGCCCTTGACGATCTAACAATATCTGCCACCTGCAGCGTTGCGTCCATACAGCAGAGGATTGCCATAGGAGGGTGGAGGGAAGGGTGTGTGTGAATGTGTGTGTTTGCACAAAGAAGGAATAGTGAGCGAGAATGCGTGTGAGTGAGCTGTGCTTTTGGTCCCTAAGGCGAGCGGGACAGAGCTGAAGATTGTTCTGAGTGTTGATGGGTGAGTCCGCTAACATGAGTTCATGGTAAATGGAGCAGCGCGTACATCAGAGTATACACATACTATACACATACAGTACTGTATTTGTAACAACAGTATTCCCTGCCAGCAGTGAGACTATAGAAAATGTGCTTTCTGACAGGAAAAGTGTGTGTGTTTGTGTGTGTGTGCAGGTGTGATTAGGTTATGAGTGTGTTCAGTAGTAGCGAGCACCTCTGGTCCGGGCCACGTAAACAAACCTCGGGCAGCAGAGAGCGTGCTCAGAAAGGCTCAGAAAGACATCAAAGATAGAGGAAAAGTTTGAAGGAAGGAAAGAAGGAAGCATTATTATTCTAACAGCACAGGTTAATAGGAATACCAAAGATAATATTGCATCTCCTAGAACTAGCTTCAATTGCTCAGTGTATATAAAATTGGAAGAAAGCTATACCGTGATATTACAGTTACATTTCACTTTATAATTCTAAAATAATTTATACCAACAATAGTTATATTTTATAGAATATTTACATAAATACATCATCATATAGTAATATTATTGTCAACACATTGTTATAGAAACATACACCATACATATATGTGTATATAGTCATGTTATAGCCACACGTACACACACATACAATGAATATACAATCAGAATGAGCTATTGCAATGCTGTGTTGGGTAAAACTCCATCGGACATTCACATCTTCTCAAGTAAGTAAGCTCGCAGAGAGGAGTTCTGGTGTATTGCTATAAGAAAGAAGTTCAGCCCAGCCTCGCACAGTCGCAGCTGAACATTTCTCGTAAAATCCGAGTATTGCTTCGTGTAAAGTTACTCTCCTCTGAAGTGATAATCTGGGGGGAGAGAGGAGGAAACACAGAGAGGAGCTCTCAGCCTCTCTGTCAGTGTGTCGGATAGTTTCTGCCGCTGCTGTCAGGCAGAAAGTTTTTTTCCCCCCGGCGGACTGATCAAACGAAAACAGTTTTGGATCTGTGAGTCCATCACCTGGATAGAAAGGCAGCCCGCTTTGACGGACAGAAAAACAGGTGTCCTGCGGATACAGACAGGTAAGTGTGAAGAAAGCATCCGACAACCTGCTGCCTCTAGAAGTCAGAGAAGAGATCCTGGGGACCCAGATGAATGATAAAAGGAGCGATGGTCCGCGGCTGGTAGAAGGGATTGTCAATGAAAAGACCACCTGCAGTCAGATAAAGAACAGAGACAAAGAGAGCAGGAGTGATATTACTATGTATATACAAATAGAGATCTATTAAACACAATGTGAGGCTGCTATATATCAAACTGCCTTCACTTCTTTGACAGCACTATGAGTTGAAAGAAGAGCTGTATCTGGAAAGTTCCAGTAAAAATGCTGCCTGAGTGGCATTAATAACATTACAAAAACCTGTCATTGTATGCCCAGTGCTAAATTAAAGGAATAGTTCAACATTTTGGGAAACAGACTCATTTGCTTTCTTACCGAGGGTTAAAAGAGAAGATAATATTATTGTCGTGATTTTCAAAACTGTAATTTTTTGGTCTATTCTGTACATTGCACATCTACTGCATGTCCTGGAGCAGGGTCCACTTCACTGTTGCTCTTCCTTTGGGCCATTTTATTCCCTGTTTGATGCTTGATTTACACTTGATGCATCTTGGAGGGTGACGGCCAAAATGACGTCACACCATGGGAGTTTTCACCTGTCTGCGCTCACCCCACATTTTTTAACAACATGGATGTGAACAGAAATAGAGCAAACATGTCAATAGTAATCTTAAGCTCTATTTCATTCATCTGATGGATCTGATGTTGGCCAGAAAGGAGCCTCGGGAGTGGGGGTTTGTGTGGCTGTTTCTTTAGCCTAAGTAGCACACCAGCTTGGGAGCTACGCTTTTGTTTCCTCTCCCTACCTCTCCCTCTTTGCCACCTGTTGGAGCCGACAACAATCCACGAAGACTGTTATGCATCTGTTGAAAGTACCTCATAACAGAAGAGCTACTTTGTAAGCCGATGTTAATAAAATCCTGTTGACTATACACAAGCTTAGCCTGGCAGAGCTCGCCAGGATGACACAACAAACACAAGAAGATACATACAAAAAAGGATCAAACAGGAGAGCTAAGAGCCACTGCACACATGCGTGCTGCCTTCTTCGCCATCTCCCGAACAACTTGGACGAAGAACCATGCTGTAGACATAAGTTTTCAATACACTGTGCCCTACAGTTTGGGAGAATGTCCGTTTGCCCGAAGAAGAAATCGCATGGTGTGTCAGCACACGTCTGTGCAGGAAAGCATAACTGAAACTTGAGTATATCCTTATCTGAAATGAGGGTCAAAGGACAGAGGGTGTCCAGTGTTGAACAGACTGTAAAGCTCTTTGATGCAAATTTGGAATTTGTGGAATTGGGTCATGTAAATAAACTTGGAGCAGCACCTCCATTCCGACCCCGAGGGCTTAATCCACCTGGGTCTTGTTCGGGAGTGAAGGTAAAATGGAGCCTGAGATTGGCAGGAGGATTGGTGCAGCGTCAGCAGTAATAATAGGTGTTGTAGCGGACACTTGTTAGAAGGCAGGGAACTGAGCCAAAGAGCTTTAGAAGGCCAAAATGAGTTTCCTCCATCGGGTGGCGGGGCGCACCCTTAGTGATATGGCAGTGAGAGGTGCTCAGGCATCTTCTCAGGAAGTTTTCTGGGCACGTCCAACTAATATGAGACCCCGCGGGTAGCGTCAGAACACAGTGGAGAGATTCTATATCTCATCTGGCTTGAGAACACGTCCAGATTACCCAGGAGGATTTTTAAAAACGTTGCTGCTGAGATCCGGCTGTCACTGTGACCTGCTCCCAGATAAGCAGAAGAAAATGGACGGATATATTAAAATTGACTTGACAAAGCCTCATTTCTGTCACTAAATTTGAAGCTGGAGCCATGATAGGGTGAGTTTCTTAAAATAAAGCCCAAGAGCAGGGGAGAAACAGCCAGGCTCTGTCCAAAGGTAAAGACATCCACCTATCAGCAGCTCTCTGCTCTGTGCATGACATATAACTTGAGAGCCAGGCTAGCTGTTTCCCTCCGTTTTGTGCTAAGCTAAGGTAGCCGGCTGCTAGCTACAGCTTCACGATTAGCGTGAGTGGTATCAATCTTCTCATCTAAGTCTCGACAAGAAAGCAACAAACTGAGTGTCCCCAAACTATTCCTTCAATATTTTACAGCTATTCCTGTCATGAATATCCAGAAGGAGCGAAAAGCCTCATTGGAAATATTAAATGAAACATGTAAAGACTGAAAATGAGATCGGACACAGGTGAGGCCATTTTGAAAGTACACTTATACATATGTACATGGTCTCTCTTGGGCTTCAGCTCTCACTTAAAATGAATTCAAGCTTGAACAGAAGAATATCAGAACATACACACAGGATGCAACAGCTGGAAGTTCATCTTCAATCATGTGGGATTGAAGTAAAGCTTTGGTGATGTCAGACAAATATCATTTGAAAGGTTTTACAACAACTCAATGGAGCTCAACCAACCATTGGACAAGATACTGGGTCCTCTCATCCAATGGCTGCGCCTCATAGCTGTAACCATGGAGACGTCGTCAGAGGGGGGGTTATCTCTCGCTGGCTGGATGACCGAGACGTGGTGAAGGGCCAGCGTAACTCTGTCTTGGCTGGTGCTGACCTCTGACTAGCATGTTGGAGTATTTTTTGTATTGTTTCTAGCCAAGTTCCTCTTATAAGTTATTTTACCTGTGATATTAAGTCACCAAACATTTAAAATCTTTATTTGAAACACAGGCTGAGTCGAGAGGGATAGTTTGGAGCCCAGGGTTCAGCGGCTCAGTTGGTGCAGAAATATGCAAAACAACAAATACAGCAATGATACTGATATAATGAAACAACATAAAACACACTGACAGTGAGGTTTTAATTCACGTGGATTTCTTATTGCTGCTTTTGATTGTAATGTGCATAACAGTTTTAACAGTCTATGAGGAAGTAACATGGTTTGTCTCAAATAGTTTTCAGCCATTTTATGCCAACTGAATTAAGGTATGACAATGTTCTGAAGCTCTAAACTTGCTGCTGCAAATAAGCTGCAGTCAGCTTATATGGAAACCTATAAAGGCTCTGCATATATACTGTAGGTGATACCTCTGATAGCTGCAGGAAACATGCCAAATATTAATCCAGGTAAGGTAATGGGATCGTGCAGCTGAATGCAAGATGCAGGATTTGATGAGAGCTTTCTAAATTCATCCATTGTCTTCTTGCCTTTCTCTCTGAATATCTATAAGCTGAGGGTCAAAAGGATGGGACAAGCCGCCCTGAGGTACGTGGAAAGATTGAAATTCAATCCGTGTGCATGTATGAGGGTGGAATATTAAAGCTCGGTGTTCAAATGTAAGTTTAGGTCACAGTGTTGTGTGCATGTGGACAGAGGTGAATCCTTCTGTCCATAGCAGCTGAAAGCCTTTAAATCAGATAAACACCAGGCGATGTTCAGCTTTTATAGGAGATAAACTTTATTTAACATTATTATTTATTCATTCCTATACATCCTTCACACAGCTCATTATTATTTTCTTTTTACAGAGAATGTGTATGTGTGTGTGTGTTGTGTGTATCATATTGCAAAGGCTATATCCTCTTCCTGGCAAAAAATAAACACAATAACAAAAGGCTGATATATATAATTTAGACTCAAAGAATGAGGTCACAGTTCACAGTACAAATCTTTCAAGTTTTTGTTTATCTCTTAAGAACTTAAACCTGCAGTATTTTTTCGTGTCCATAAAAGTTTCTGAAAACAGTAAGAAAAAAAAAAACGCTTTTACAAATCTTCAGCTCAAGTCCTTAATCCTCTCCCCATCATTTATATTGTAGAAAAAACAAAACACAAAACTGAGTTTCCCTTCTATATAAAAGCGAATTGTACGGCTTGGAAAAAGCATTTGGTATGTATGAAAATGTGTTTGGTGTGTGTGTCTCCTGTGCTAAAAGAAGTGGTAGTGGGGGACGGGGTAGGCGGGCACTTTCATGACAGGCAACAGAAGCATTCTCTTGGGCAAACCTAGAGGGGAGACATGAGAAGAGCACAGCTCTGCATGAGTCCAGGGCAATAAATAAACCAAGTGTTTCTATGCTCACTACACTACACTACACACTACATCTAGGACCAACAAACACCCCTCACACTACACAAATAAGGCTCCCAAGGGGGGGAGTGTAAGTGTGTGAGAACAGGCAGGCTTGCGTGTAAACTAGGTGACATCCTTCATCGGAGGTTAGAGGAGCCAAGAAGGACAGAGACTCAGAGTTACAGAGGAGAAAAGAAAGCCCAAAGTTAAAGATTAATTTTTACAACTTGGGTCTTATTTCAGTAGTTTTAGCAATCTTTTCCATCAGTTATGAAAAGATTGTATTCATCTAGTTAATAAGCATTAAGTGTTAGTGGCATGTAATGTGTTAAAATTAAGTGCCTCACCCATGAAAATAATGCTAATCAAAAATTAATATGAACATTTTTTGGGGTGGACACACAAATTCCTTGGACGTCACACAAAAGCAAAAGAGCGAGAAAGTCTGCGCAGTGTAGGAGAGTCGGATGGCGGATGGGTCAAACAAAGAGAGGACTTTCACCCAGGAGCCCGCTGACCGTGTCCCCTTGAAAGTAGTCAGCACTGAGCTTTTTGCTTTACCTACTTACATACTTTTTGTAACAACAACGTCATGATAGATGACGCAGTTATTTTCTGTACTAAACCCAACCAAGTATTTTTTCCCCTAAATCTAACCAAACTGCGATGCTAAAAAAACTGCGACCATTGTGGTGGTGGGACGTAATTTTAAACCCTAACCCTATGCAGGATTTTCTTTTTTCTTTTTACAAAAACAATACTCTCATGTAGAAGTAATCCCCCCACAAACATATAACCCACTTATGACCCATGAGACGTGTGTCTTATTTTCTTCCTATCTCCTGTGTTCAGGATGTTTATGTGCGTGTCCTGTACTAAGCCTAAGTGTTTTTTCCTCCTAAATCTAAACAAACTGATGCTGAAAATTGCGACCATTTGTAATTTACTTTTCATTGGCATAGTTTTCGTGGTGCCGGCACGTAATTTGAAAGGTACACTATGTAGGATTTAAAAAAAACAAAACAAAAAACAAAACAAATAAATAGATAAATAAATCGTGCAGAAATAATCCCTGTCAATCATCACTTATGATGTTATCACGATATTATCACGATACTTAAGTCACAATACAATATTACTGCAATTTTAAATGAGTATTGCAGTAAAATGTATTGCAATTTATT
>JAPZEB010000011.1:12905228-12926997 GCA_029783705.1 Chaetodon striatus | reverse complement strand
GATTTTAATACCCTCCCCTAATTCGAAAAATTACTTGACATGTCTCCCCCTTTTTGCACTACCCCCTTCCCCCTAACAAATAACAAACAGTCCCTCAGATAACACATTTTTAAGGAAGCCTACGTCTACAATGCATTTTAAATATACTAATAATGCATTATAATCTGCTTACAGAACTGTACAAATCAGGACATTCTCGTGCAATGTTTGTACGTTTATCTCCAAACTGACACAAAATTTTGATGCTAAACATCTGCCGAACATGATAAACATTTACATTTTCTCAAACTCACTCTAAAGATTTAATTGACTCAAATTATAGATAATTACTGAAACAATTCTACTTTACCTCTGGCTGTATTTGAAGGGTCACTACAGACAATTAACTGAGTACTGGTAAGGTACTCCATTTAGACAAAACTGAATAATGAACATTTCTATGTCACTAATGTAACACTTCCATCATTGCAAAGCAGTAACAGTATTATGATACTTGAACTTATAAGTTGAGGAGCCTAGCTTTCTAATGATAGGTCATATGAGTAAACCACTTAAACACAACAATTTCAGCAGTTATTTACATATCATAATAATCAAATAAAACCTTAGGAGGACCCACAGATGGGGAGTCAGATTGTTAAGAGGTTTTAAAAAAGGTTTCATAGCTTACGCCCTCTGTCAGAGAGACCTGTTGCAAAAATTGTCAAAAACAGCATTTAAGCTACAAGAATCCCAGACGTAATTGTTTCCTTTGTGGCATCTAATTCCACCTATTACATACAGAAAGTCTGAATCTCCAAACTAATGTGAAGTATTAAATTATGGTGTACATGAACCAAAAAAGCAACACCTGCACACTAACTCTATCAAGTTAAATGTTGAAACCACACCTATATTTATACATGATAAACACCAACAAGCTGACAAGCTCCATGATGACAGGTGTGGTCAGCCACCTACACCACCCAGGGTGATAAAACCATTGTCTATTTAAAAAAAAATCAATAAAATCAGACAGAAGATACATTTTTGAAGTTCTCTGTCTTATTTGAATCAAACGGGAACAAGATGCCAGATATGTAGAAAACATATTATTCAGTTCATTTAAATAAGAGACCTAATCTGAATCTTAAATCTACCCTTTGCCGACTAATTTAGCTAAATGTGTTATAATTAGAAGCAGGTGTAGATTTTGTTTGTATACCCACAAAAAGATTGGACCTGCTAACATATACTTACATACGAACTGAGGTACTTTACTTGCCGTAGGTATATGAATGAATAGTGTACAAGAACTGTCTCAAAAATGTTTGTCAGGGTTTAGAAAAACAGATACATATACATGCACAGACAGAGCCATCATGCTACAACCACCATTACTTATTATATAGAAAATGTTTGATCTCATTCTCTCAATTTGGTCCTATAGGTGAGAGAGCCAGTAGAGTGAAAATATTAAAACTTTCTCTTTGGAATTGGAAGGTATTTAAATTGCCTCTTCTTCTCAGAGATCTAATGTGCTCAAAGCCAATGTATCTGAGAGAGGCCACTGGGTTATTAGCCTCTTTGAAATGCACTGGTTATGCTGATCTTGGTTCAGTATGCAGCTCATGTAATCTCCTATTCTAGTTTTTAGTGCTCCTTGTGTTTTTACTACATATGCTAAATCACATGGGCATTTCATAAGATAAATCACCTTCCTTGAGGATCGAGATATAGTACCTCTTACTTTTATTGTTTTTGCTGTTTTCAGGTGTGTGTATGTACACTTATATGTTCACTGAGTGCATGAAGCACACTGATAATTCCAAGATGGAGGTAATAGTAAGTAATAGCTGTAGTTGTAGCTGTAGTAGTTTTAGCAAGGATAAGATTGATATTCCCTGCGTTTGTCTTAAATTGGGGAGAATCTACACACAATTTTGGGTTGATCTATAAATTAATTTTTAAGTAGTAGATCAGAGCTCAAACTGTGACAGTGTTTTTGTATAATCTTTTCAAAATCTGTACCCAGAGCAGAATATTTTGCATAGCACCTGGGACTATTATTTGGTAGAGGTTTTTCTTTTTTTGACAAGGCACTATTTCTGTGATAGCACTTTTATTATACCCTCTTTCCTTGAGTCTGCAGTCGAACTTATCTGCTTCTTTGTCATAATCAGTGTGTTTAGAGCAGATAGTCCTGATACGACTGAACTGTCTGATAGGGAGGCTTTTTCTCAGGTAGAGTTGATGAAAAGATTGCCCATGTAAGCAAGAACATTGAGCAAGTCAGTCACTAATGTCCTGCCCTCACGAATTTGTAAAAATGAAAATTTATTTATGAACGCAACAGGTGTTTTTTGACCTTTTTGGGATTTTTTTTAGTTACTGAGATTTGACCTAGCTCATTATTAGAAAGGAGTTTTCGACTGAATTTCTGTACAGGTACAGTGGCATGCAAGAGTCTGGGCACCCCTGGTCAAATTTTGTTTACTGTTAGTAGTTAAGTAAGTAGAAGATAAACTGATCTCCAAAAGGTATGAAGTTAAAGATGAACCATTATTTCTTCACTATTTTAAACAAGAATATTTCCAGTTTCAAAACAAGGCAAAAGGTAAAGGGTCTGAGGCAAAAGTTTGGGTACCCTGCATGGTCAGTTAGTAGCATCCCCTTTGGCAAGTATCACAGGCCCTAAACACTTTTTGTAACCAGCTAAGAGTCTTTCAGTTGTTGTTTGAAGGATGTTCACCCATTCTTTTTTGCAAAAGGCTTCAAGCTCTATGAAATTCTTGGGCTGTCTTGCATGCACTGCTCTTTTAAGGTCTATCCACAGATGTATAATGATGTTTAGGTCGGGGGACTGTGAGGGCCATGGCAAAACCTTCAGCTTGCGCCTCTTGAGGTAGTCTGTTGTGAATTTTGAGGTGTAATTAGGATAACTGTCCTGTTGTAGAAGCCATTCTCTCTTCAACTTCAGCTTTTTTACAGATGGTGTCAAGTTTGCCATTCTTCCCTCTACATGTGAAATGTTTCCCTTGGCTACAACACTAGCCCAAAGCATGATCGATCCACCTCTGTGTTTAACAGTTGGAATGGTGTCCTTTCATTAACTTCTGCATCATTTTTTCTCCAAACATACCTTTGGTCGTTGCATCCAAAAAGTTCTATTTCAACTTGTTTCCAAAAAGCATCAGGCTTGTTTAAATGTTCTCTGCAAACATCTGGTGCTGAATTTTGTGGTGAGGACACAGGAAAGGTATTTTTCTAATGACTCTTTCACAAAGGTCATATTTGTACAGGTGTCGCTGCACAGTAGAACAATGCACCACTACCTCAGAGTCTGCTAAATCTTCCTGCAGGCCTTTTGCTGTCAGATGTGGGTTTTGATTTGCCTTTCTATCAATCTTATGAGCAGCTCTATTGGAAAGTTTTCTTGGTCTTCCAGACCTCAACTTGACCTCCACATTTCCTGTTAACTGCTATTTCTTAATCATATTACAGGTAAGGAAACAGCTACCTAAAAAACACCTTGCTATCTTCTTATAGTCTTCTCCTGCTTTGTGGGCATCAGTTATTTTAGTTTTCAGTGCTAGACAGCTGCTAAGATGAGACCATGGCTGCTGATTGTTGGGACAAGTTTTCAGGAGCCAGAATATTTATAAGCTTTGAAATTTGCATCGCTTGGCTCTTCCTAATGATGATTGTGAACAAGCTATAGTCCTAGCAAGCTAATTCAAGTCTGAGACCCTGGTAAAAGTTGTCAGAGAGCTCAAATGTCTCGGGGTGCCCAAACTTTTGCATGGTGCTCCTTTCCTTTTTCCACTCTGAAATTGTGCAAAACAAAAATAATTTACTGAGCTTACTGGAAATGTCGGAAAGCATGTGCCAGCTTTAACTTCATGCCTTTAGGAGATCAATTTATCTTCTACTTACTTAACTATTCACAGTGAACATTTTGACCAGGGGTGCCCAAGCTTTTGCATGCAACTGTATATCTCTTGCTTCTGACTCTTCAACTGCTGTACCATATGAATTTACCCATTGTGGGATTAATAGAGTCTTATGTTATTGTAAAACAAGAATCACTGTCGTCGTTACCTCAGGATGAGCCATTTATATCTACATAGGGAATGTGTCCACATGCACTGAAATTGCCATGCTGCACCACCATGTTTCTGCAGTAGCCCACAATGAAAAAAAACAAACATTGGCCCTAGATAGGGCCATTCATTTGCATTTCCACATCTACGACTGTATGAAGCAGCCCCCCTGTGACAAGCTGTGCCAGAAAAACACCAGTTTTTTTTTTTTTTTTTTAAAAGGCTTTATTCAACGTTTTACTGGTTTAAATCACATGGTCTGTTTGTTTTGAGAGGAAGAGCCCTCTGTGGATAATTTGGCTCCCAAACCTCCTGAAGGTCTGGATCTTAAGTTATCAGGGAAAAAAGGTGAGCACTCATTAGCGTGTGCTGGGCTTGTGGCTCATCTCTGACAAGCTGAACAACATCAGTGAAACACTGATTTGTAACTTGAAACTGCTTTATTTGGGGTTTTAATCACCTGCTTTGTTTGTTTTGGAGAGGAAGAGACTTCTGTGGCTAATTTGGCTTCTGGTATAAACCTCCTGAGCAATGAACACTGAAAGAATTCTAACCAGGAGTTCGTGCTTGGCACACTGAAGACGTTTCAACTGGTTGCAACCTGCAATCCTCACTGTAAAAAGCCACTAAATGCTACACACTGTCCCTTTTAAGAGAAAGTCAATTCCACTACATGTAAAAGATATTACTGTAAGATTGTCTTTACTGGACTCCGAGAGCAGGAATTCAATCTAACAGCCACTGAAGTTCTTCTTGTTACTCTCAGATACCGTTTTTATGAGTGACACTTCTGGACAAATGGGCGAAGGAGCCTTGAGAGACATTACTGGGGAGTGAGATAATACTCGTAAAATTTGCTCTCATAAACGAGCGCTTATTTATGAATAGGTGACACTCATCACGTTTATGCAGGTCATTTACGACATTTTATTTGCTGAATCTGACGTCGAAAACTCAGATAAGCCAATCTCATAAAATAAGCATGAGTGTTATGCTGACAATACAAAATGTTCAAGCACGAGGGCCAAGTTTTCTGTGTAGAGTACTTGGCTCAAATTTAGAGAAGCAGTTAAGCCAGCATGAGACAAATTATCTTAATTTAAGTTTCTTAAAAAACAAACCTGCAACAGTTTTCAGTCATTCGCATGTAAACAGTTGCTCTGTGATTTGAGGCTGTTTTGAAGTCATTCAAATATGCAGAGCAGGGTACGTTAAATGTTGAGCTACAGACAATGTTTAGATGAGAACAGCGGATGATTTAAGGGGGGAAGCAGTGAAGGTAAGCCGCTCTTTTGCTTTGCATTTCCTCTGAAGCAAATTTAACAAGGAGGATGCCATTATAAATGTAATAAGGAAGGTGGCAAACGGTGCTAATGAGCTGTCTGGAAAACAACAACTGCCTACAGCTACACCTGCAATTACAACAGTTAACTGGATAAATGTCATCCCTGTATATTTCCGAGGCATTTTTGTGACTAAGTGACTTCTGTGTTTCAGTGGGTGAGTTTGAGATACAGCAGAGTAATGCCTTGGAAGACCCTGTCTGGATTTGGGTGAGGAAATAGATAAAAAGGATTCATCCATTATTATCACAAGGGTAACTTTAGTCGTGTGTGTGTGTGTGTGTGAGAGAGATCATGTGTATGTACTTACTGGGGTGCCAGCGAAGGGCGCATGGTCACAGTTCTCTTGCCAGGAGCGGTTGAGGCTTAGCACAAAATCCTGGAAGAAGGGATGAGTGTTGTTGAAGACTGAAAAACCAACTATGTTGACTCGTTGGTCGACCACGTCGTCCAGTCGGAGTAAAGAGAATTCCTGCAGGGCAAAATGAGAGAGAGGCAGACAGAGATTAGTGAATGCAGCTGATTTAGATAGGAGCTGTCATATTACGCCATGATCTGCCATAATCTACTTTAAATAACACCAAATTATACACCGAATCACTGTCAAGGTAAGAGGGTGTGTGTTAATCAAATATGTTTACATCCGATTTAATCCGCTTCACTTAGTTTTCATCAACTCCCATTATTCCGGCTGATTGACATAAGAAAGCTGCAGCAATTTGTTTATTCCTGGCATTTAGCTATGCATCGCTGCACAAAATCATGCATTTTGCACTGGCCATATGCTGCTCCTGACACACAGGTCATTGTATGAATACTGGATTGCAGCTCTAAGGGGCTGAAATTAGAGAGAGGCAGGCAGAAAGAGCCTGAGACAGACTGGAGACAGGACACTGAGACCGATAGATAATTGCGATAGTGAGACAGAAATCCATGCCATATTGAAATGCTCCAGGTTAGGAGAAGAAAAAAAAATATGGGTATTTGTTATTTGGCTCTTTTGCTCTGGGGACAAGCTGGTTTTTCTCTGCCTGGGGAACAGCAGACAGGGGACAGGCAGAAATAGAGATGTGGAAGAGTAGAGGGGGGCGGTGTGAGTGAGTGGAGATGGACGTTTCCTGAAGGTTAATAGAGGTGTCAGAACCTAGTACCCCCTCAGGTGGCAGCCTTCGCCTGGCAGCCTGTTTTGCCATCCAGCTTATGACAGCCGGACCAGGCCCGGTCTACCTGTCTGTCACCAAGGCCAGAGACGATGAAGATAACAGGGGTTGGAGGGGACGGTGAGTTAGAAAATAAAAAGGCGTGGTGTGGGAGGAAAGAGGCGTCAGGTGACACTGGGGTGTTGTGACACCGGTAGGCAGATCAGAGAGCGTGGGGGAGGACAAATGGGAACCATGCATACGTTCTTGTATGTCAGTTACAATGAGGAGCAGCTTGGAAAGACAAGTAGAAGAGAAGACAGAGGTGTATATAGCCAAGATTTTTCAATTGAAAACAATGATCAAAGATTCTAACTGCTCCCTTTAGACCTCCTGCCACGCAGAAATCCACCATGTGTGGTACCAGCCTCAAGGATTAGGCCAAAATATTATTTTTAAAAAACAACCAAAAACACATTTTTACTCAGCCGAAGGGAAACTTTAACTGTCTCCTGCAGATATCAAAGCTTACAAAGTCTAAGGCATGGCTATGCCTCAACAGAAAAATGAAAAAGAGAAAAATGGCCTTTTTCATCTGTAAGAGGAAAATGGATGAGAGGGGATTAGGCAAATCAGATAATGGACGCTCAGACAAAAAGAGTGAATAGGTCAGTGAATTAAATAACTGATAAGCAGGTAGGTGGAAAAAGCTCTCAGACCAAGAGAAGCATGAGTCACTCCACTGTGAAGACACCAGTGGGTGACTGCGCTGATAGAGACTCGGTGCAGAGCAGGGCAGGAGGAAGCAGTGGATATTGACTTTGAGTGGGAAGCCCATTATCCCCAGACAGCGCCAGCCTCTCAGAAACCTGGAAATCCCAAATGTTTAGCTTTGCTGGCGTGCAACAGAGCAGCTGTGCTGCATGTTAAAAACCAACAACGCCAATGAATTCTGCTAATATAGTCCAGGTAAGTGTGGAGATGGTCAAGATGAGCTACAATATCACGAGAGATGTGAGAGGGAGAGATAGAGTGGGAGAGTTAGGGGGCTGCGAAGCAGTAAAGATCCCTGTGAGATACTGTATGTGAATGATGCCTGTCCTGAGCAGCAGGACCTCTTCAGCAGGAATTACTTGTGTGGTCTAGCTGCAAGTGATGTGCAGTTATAAACAACACAAACAACAAGACTACCTTGTGATGTGATCGCAAGATGGCGCAATGCCACCTTTTCTACTTCCCTCTCCTTCAGACTCTTGCTCTGACCACACCTATCTTCAAACTCTGCCTTCATTTTGAGCTTAACTACACACCTGTGATTGCAGTTTTGTGTTTTCGTCTTGCCTGGCTGTGATGCTATTGCAGCGACAAAGTCTAACCGCATACAGACGGACGTACACACAAACAACTGGCAAAATTCTCTGTGGTTGTCCCTGCTACAATTAGTGTCTCCAAGACCACATTTTACCATGTTGACACACACAAACACACCCACAAAGTAAAAAACAATACCAGCCATGACAACAGGGCTGGTAATAATGTATGCTTGTGCATCTAGATTTTGTATCTTCCAGACAAAAACCGTCTTCTCCAATAAGAAACTCTCTCGATTCTCCAATGAAAAACTCTCTTGATTCTCCTCCTGGCCCATTTAGAAACTATCTGCTGCCTTTTAAGTAGATGAGAGGAGCTGAACATCTGATTAGTCACTATTACCAGCCCAACTCCACCTGCTGATGATGTTTTCTTCCTAATAAAGGTGCAGTCACAATAGATTGCCTGGCCAATTCATCTTTAGTGGGAAACAGTGAGATACATTTGCCTCCAGTCTCGAATTGGCCCCACCTCCTTCACTTTGTGCTGATTAAACTTTGAAATGCAAATCACAATGTTCAGCCAGTTTAAGAGAGACAGTAACTGACCTCTCATTTAGGAAATACTCATACTGGTAATGTAATACAGTACAATGCAACTGGGTGTATTGTGCACCAGGACTGCGGCTGTTAGCATGCTAGCCAATGGTGACCAGTAGTTGGGATGGGCCCCAGTGCACGCTATTATGATGATTTTGTGCTCAAACAGCTACTGTTTACTTTACAGTATCTTCACATGATCAAATACAGACTAACCCACATTAAACAACATCAACATACATATTACCAATCATCACTGCAAATCTGTACGTGACAAAAATACCAATTAAAAAAAAAGAAAATATTCATTAACCCATTCTACCCTCACTACCCTGGCCTTAGATGAAGAGGGAGCTGAGCTGGAAGGCGAAGCTTTCGATTTACTGGTCCATCTACGTCCCAACCCTCACCTATGGTCGTGAGCTCTGGGTAGTGACCGAAAGAATGAGATTGCGGATACAAGCGGCCGTAATGAGTTTCCTGAGGGGTGGCTGGGCTCAGCCTTGGAGATAGGGTGTGGAGTTCGAACATCTGGAGGGAGCTAGATGAGTAGAACCGCTGCTCCTTTGCGCCAAAAGGGGTCAGTTGAGGTGGTTCGGGCATCTGATCAGGATGCCTCCTGGGCGCCTCCCATTAGAGGTGTTCTGGGCATGTCCCACTGGTAGGAGGCCCTGGGGCAGACCCAGAACACGCTGGAGGGACTATGTATCTTATCTGGCCTGGGAAGACCTCAGGGTCCCCCAGGACCTGCTTTATAGAGAGCGGGCCCTCCAACCTTCTCTCTCCAGGCCCCCTGACCGCACTGCCTGTACTGTCTTTATTAATGCCCTTGATGCTAGCCATGCTCACAATCGTATCCACACATGCTGTTCGTCTGCTTAATGCCTCATACACTGTCGAAATCTGGTCTGACTTGTTTGTTATTCATCCTGCTTAAATACTGCTTTCTGATTGGACTGTGCAGCACCAGGACTGCGTATGTGCCTGAGCCTGTAGCCGGGATTCCCCGTGCACCCAATTCCAAAAAATACAGCCCAAAGATTCATTTTAAACCACAAAACAAACAAAAAGACAGCTGACAGAAATGTTTGAGAATACAGAGAGAGCGCAAAGAGAATAGTTTTAATACATCGCTTCTGATGCGAGAGCAGCATATGTATATCCTGATTAAAAGATGAGGCATTGTAATCTGAGGGGCTGCTAGCTGCTCTTGAACTTCATGAGACAATTCTGTTAATGACTAGAATAATAGTCTGATGGTCTTGTTAGAGAAGAGGCCGTCTGTTCTTGGTAACTATTCTACTGAATTTTAAAAACACAGTTCTGTGAAACTGATAGCCTGGCTCACTCAATTTTAGGCTGTACTTTTGAATAAAGACAATATAAATAAAAAGAAATCTAAAAAAAGAGTGCTGGGAGAGGAATTAAGTGTTCCTCAGCAAGCTTGAGGATCACTTCATGCCCATCTTAATTTTAAGGATCTATGTGATCATATCAGAAGAAAATTCTAGTTTGACAGTTTCCTTTATATTTATTTATTCTTGTTCCTAAACTCAAAGGTTAAGGCCATAATAATTTTGATACCCGTGCATGACATAAAACACATTGGCTTTTCTCTCGTCTTGTTGTATCTTTAGTTATCCCTTGTGGGGCCTCATAAGCCTTTTGGGACTGGCCATATAATTACTGGCTAAGTGTACTTTAATAGATCATTAGAGGCAGAGCTCTGCAAACGAGCCCATCATTAAGCATGCCCCTCAAGGGTGCCTGTATGTATGCATGTGCACATGCACGCCAGCACACGCACAAACTCTAACTGTAGAGCGCGTGTGCACACCCACACGCAGGAAAATGAAATCCCTATAATTGAGCAACACACGCACATACTCACTAAAGACCAAGGTCACCAAAATATCCTTAGGCTATGTCTGAAGAAAACTAATGTGCTGCATTCGTAGGCTCTCAGGGCACAGACAGTGACACACACGCACATTCAAATTCAAACACACACATACGGTTGGACACAAACACAGACTAAATCCCTCCACATGAGCAATTATGCTCTCTTGCATACTAAATAGGTGGTGTGAAATGGACGGTTCTTAGCAGAGGACAGTTGGTTTCCCGCAGTGGGGGAATGAAAAGGCAGAGTTGGAGGGCAGAGGAGAGCAGCGGAGTAACCAACTGTCCAACCAACTGGGGTGAAAAGGGTGGAGGAGCAGAATGATGATGAGGAGGATGGAGAGACGGAGAGCGAGAGAGCTAAAAGTTGAATCAATGGAGAGAGAAGAAGGTGAGAGATTAGTTGGCACAACTGAGAGCTTAAAAAGCAGTGGGGGAGAAGGAAAGAGCGACAGAGCGAAGATGAGACGGGGCAGGAGGGTGGGAGAGCGCGAGGGAGTGACAGCCTGGCCGAGGGCCCCCGACACCGGCTGTCACCTGGAGATCAATCAGCAGCCGGGACACGGGCCAACCAACCAAAAACTGTTGCTTCACCTCCTCAATTCCTGCCCTTCTCCCCCTGAAAACCTCATAATCTGGAAGTCTCTGTCTCATCTATTCTTTATATCTGTCTCCTTTGTTATTCTCTCAATGTCTCTTTTATAATTTTATATAGATTTTTATATCCTTTCAGTGATTTCTCTTACTCTCCACACAACAGACCGGTCACGCATGCACACATGTACACTCACCGGCAGAGATGCCCGAATGTGTGACCACTTGGTGTTTGTTATGATGTAGTCAGCTTGAGCAGTGAATAATGAGGTCCCAGGAGGACTGATGCTGCAGATAGTGGGATACCCTGTCATGAACCATACCCCACCATCCCCTACACATCCCATACCCATCCACACACATGCACAGACATATTTCTTTGCAGTAGTCTAAGCCTCTTTAAATCCGCCATCCTAAACAGGATATCCAAAATGAAGCAAAAACCTCTTTAGATCAACAAGCCTCTTTCAGCTCTCCTCTTTGTGCATTGATCTCATCTCCCTAAATAGGATAGAAATGCTGAGATTATAGCGATTCTCTAGGCTCCAAGGACATCCGCTGAATGAGGCTGCATCTCTGCTGCAAGCACGGTACGACATCCCGTAACTGAAACACTGATACCTCGACCAGAGATGTGCAGTCGATAGACGAGCCTTTCAAATGCAAGTTAGAGGGTATAGGGAGTTTTGTAATATGCATGCATGCTGTGCAGGGAATGCTGCTTCATACTGTCACTTTTTTCATATCGTGAATTTGAAAACTTTCAGTATTTCAATGAGTTTGAGTCATCTGAACAGTTTGTCTGTGTGAAGAGGATGCTCTTCTCCTGTCCGTTTCACATACATACCGCACACTCCTCACTCCTTTTCCGCCTCCTTACCTTGACGGCGACGTGGAGCTTGGCGGTCTTCTTGGAGGATCCAGATGCCTCGTAAATGGTTCCATCCAGATCCACAGACATGGTGAAGACCGGAGCGTGAACCGGGCCCGACTGGGACAGCAGGCGATACTGCAGCCCCGGCCGGATCTGGTTCAACCGCATCAGGGCGTTCATTGGCTGGTTGGAGTCTATGGCTTTACTGTCTAGGACTAATGGAAAAAAATGGAGGGGGTATGGTTACAGTAGAAAGTGGAGCATATTAGGAGAAATTTAATAAGGGTTTGTAGGAGGTGTACCAATTATCCAGCCGGAATTGGACAGACTGGGCCGTTCCAGAGATACTGTACCTAATAAATCACATTTTCTAAAGGTTTTCAGCCCCCTTGCTGGGTTGTTTTCATGATGAATAAAGGTGCCTCTCTATTTTCTTTCTCTTTCAATCACTTTCCTCCTGTTTGCCAATATCTAAAAATGCCTCTCTGTCTCCATTAGTTGTGGTTCATCTTCTGCGTGTATGAAGAAAGAGCTGGGGACGGTTGGGTGGCCTACTAAAACGTTAGCAATCAATACTATTGATCTGCCTCCAAGGGATGGAAGGAAGGTGGAAGGGAGAGAAGCAGACAGGGAAAAAATAGAGACGGGGAGGAGAAGTGAGGCTTGTCTGTAGACAACAGAATATGATGACTCCCATCTCTAAGCATTGTGCTGCTTTGTTTTCAGAGGTTTGAATAAATATAAAGGAAATCCAGCACTTAGTTAAACCTTTAGGAGATGGTATTTATTTTAAGTCTTACTCTGCTATGTTTAACAGTTGCTTTCTTACTATATTTAAAGTAACTGGGGTGAATAAACAGAAGAATAGTAATGAAAGGTAGTAGCACTCTGCCACTCTTCCTTCCCGTACCTTTCCTCAGATTCCTCTTCATCTTCTTGATGAGGTCCTTGTCATCCATCGCTCCGTCCTCATATGGCCTCTTGAGACCTAAGCCTTGAGTGAAAGCAAGAGGAAGAGATGCAGGGAGAAACAGAGAGAGTTACTAATCAATCAATGGCTACAAGAGATGTTTATATGAACACACACAAAGGCAAATGTGTGTGACAGAAAGAAAGAGAGGTGCAAAAAGCAAGCATTACATAAGAAGCAGCATAAAGATGGATAAACTCACAGACAAGATAAACAGAACAGACAGTCAGACCAGCAAACAATGAGGAAGACATATAAGCTCCTTTCCTGCATGCACCTTAATCTGTAAATGCTCTGGCAATTTTCCATGTCAGCATCACGAGGCACCAAAAAGGCCTCGAGTCGATTTGTCATGAAAGTCAGCTTGAAAATTTGCCAGCTTTCTCTTGGGTGAACAAAAGCAAAAAAAAAATCCTGCATAACCCACGCACACTTTTACAGCATTTCACCAAGGCTACAGTGTTTTTACTGTGATAACATTAAATAAAAACATATGTTGCTTCATGTCAGACGTATTGATAGTGCTGTCAGTGCTGGTGTGCGGAAAAAACACCAAACGCACCTAGAAAGGTCACGTCATGTGTAGAAAGATTTGATAGCAAGTCTGACCTATGTCTGAAACCTCTCTGCTGCAGGTTTCATGTGAGAATAACAGACCAACACACATGCCCTCACACACACAGCGTGAAAATTGATACATATGGACAGAAACACAGACATATGGGGGATATATTGAACAGAGGGCACACAGGCAGGCAGACACACCTTCTTTATCAGACCACGGGTATTTCTGCGAGGGTTTATTTGAGGGAAGAGGCTCCATCTCCAACACCTTGTAGATCTGTCCGAACGCCATGAGTCTGAGAGCATGCTGTTGAATGCAAAACACAGGGAAAGAAAGAAACGTTGAGAGGATACATTGAAATGTTATTCACAGTATGGACATTAACAGAGTCAAATTATTTACTGTTGCTTTCAGGCAAAGAGAAACTCCAATCTGGACTGTGAAGGATGATGCGCATGTATGTAGGTGGAAATGTCCATAGACAAAACGAGAGAAAGTTCCTGCACGCTGTCCTTTAACTTGTTATAAACTTAAACAATAAAATCAAACTTAAACACAAACTTTAGAAACACCATGATCTGGTCCTGAGGCTGTGTTCACACCTCGTGGTGTGAGAATGTCACTTAACTGGCACATTTGTGGGGGAGTGGAGACCAGCTATAGAAAGTCAATCTCCCCATCTCAGTGTATGAATATTTGTCTTTGGGAAATATGTTTGTGTTGGATAAGAAGATCTGTAGATCATTACTGGAGTACTTTATCAACAAAAAAGACACAGATGCACACACACACACACAACACAAGTGCTCCCCCTTGAAGGACTGTACACATAAGGGGTTAACACCTTTAAGTGCTTCACCAGGTGAGGGTCAAAGGACCGAAATGTATTTATAAATACAGTTTTTGGAAGTTAAAGGACAGAGCGCAGGAATTCCCTCTTCTCTTGCATGAATAGGTACTCGAGCAATTTATTATTGCACTAAATACATATATATAGGGCATGTAAAATTGGATCCTACATTTCCCATGATGCAACTTGATAGCATGTTTCTTCAACATTCCCTGCCTTCTATATGCTCTCTGTTTTCTAAGACTGCAACTAATGATTATTTTCATTGTAAGCTAACCGGTCGATTACTTTCTCAATTTATTGTTCAGCTTTTTGGTTTATAAAATGTGAGAAAATGTTGGACAATGTCGATCCTCGTTTCCCAAAGCCCAAGATGATGCTCTCAAATGTCTTGTTTTGTCAACAACTCGAAGAAATTCAATCTTTTTATTACTCAAACTGATTAATTAATGATCAAATTAGTTGGTGATGAGTTTAATAGTTAAATAAATAAAATTGAAATTGAAATTGAAAACTAATCAATTAACTGATCAATCATTGCAGCTCTACTTCTTTCAACCACCACACTCCCAAATGCAAAAATCCCCTCCAAAAACTAAATATGTTTTTTTTTATATCAAATGTAAGTGTGATCCTTAAATATTCTATCAATTATGACAGACCCAACTCAAAGTGAATATCTTTCAGTTTGCTTCATGTATCCAAGATGGAAGATATGTAGACATGCAGTCACATACTCTGTTTTCACAGCAGTCTTATTGTGATGCATCTTCCCTCACGAAGAGAATGATGAATCAATAATGTAAATTTTGTTCTGAAATGCTGTTGCAGTTTTCATTAAATGTGATGTGATGTGAAGCTGCTGTGCTGATGTAGGACAAAGCAGGTGGGGGTAAAATTGAGTTGAAAAACTAAAAGAGACAAGATGTTAAGGTGGTGTCTTCAGGCTGATAAAATGTTTTTCATCTTCCCAAATATTAGGAGGCATGTCCACACATTGAAGCTCATGGGCAAAGTTGTAAATGTAAATGAGCACCAAATAACGACCAAATCAGTGCATTCATGAATGACAAACACATTGCGTTATCTTGCAACACACAAGTTTATACACAAACTTGATTTTTTCCCCTGTAAATATCAATAATGTTCGCAGATATACTGGCCAATGTGTCCGTGTGTGAACTTGTCATTCCTATGTAACGTACACATTCTGAATCTACACAAACAATCAGACAGATAACCAGAATGGCACACAAGTGGCCCTGCTAATACAAATCCATTAGGGAGGTAGAGTGTCTCAGATATTCATGAGGCTCGGTGTAGCTCATTGACAGAACAGCTCCCTCTCTTCTATCTGCTCTTGTATCTGCTCCAATACAATTATCCCCATTGACATTCCTGCCTCGTTCCTGCTGCCTTCAAAGGAAATGGACGGCAGGATTCACTAAGCCATGCGGCTCAGAGGCTGCCCTGCTCAGCCGAGTGTGTGTGTGAAGAAGGACATGACAGCCCGCACGCCCACAGTGCATGCACACAAATACTGTCCTCGGGGTGTCAGAGATGGATTTATGGCTTGCAATGGCAATAGTTTCCCACACCGATCATTAAAATGCGGCACCACACAGCTCTTTCTGGAGACGCACACGCACACTCGCTCGCGCAAGTGAATGTGTGTGTGCATGCAGATTGCGTGGTTGGGGTGATGATGGGGTCTTTCTGTCTGGTAATAGGCGTGTTGCTTACTGATTCCCACACACTGACAGCTCGGGGCAAGTGCAGCTGGGTGATAACAACTGTGTCTTTAAGCTGACGTGTGTGAGTGTCTGTGTGTGTGCGTGCGTGTGCGTACCTGTGCGCGGTAGGTAATGGCCTCAGCCTGCTGATCGGTCATGTTGGCTAGTGTGTTTGTTGGCTCTTTCTCACATGGGTCGTGTAAACCTGGACCACCTGGGGGAAGACAACACACACACAAAGTCAGTTGTTGTCACTTTACATGCTGACACTGCAGCTCAGCAACATTTAATTAGGCTTCACTGTCATGAAATGAGCGACAGCGGAAATCCTGACTGCTTTAATGGACACCAGCAGCAAGAAAATTGAAATGGTCAAACTGGCCGTGAGATATTCAAACCAGTGACTTAAATTAAAAGGTACAAATCCTCAACCTCTAATTGTGCCATATTTGTATTCAACTGAATACTGTGGGTGAAAAATATTCCCCTGCCAGTGCAGCACATTATTTTTCCCCATAAATCTAAACTTGAGCAGTTTGTATTCAAGTCTTTAATTGCATTTTGTTAGGTTCATATACACTGTTCTTTTCTCCTTTTAAATAATGAAAAAAGATCTTTTCTCAGTGCTCTCTAAAGTAAGACCTTAATGAGCTTTGATTACATTTTTTAAAATTAAGTAAAAAGAAACTCAGCTTCCACATACTTTCGAATAATTGGATTTTGGCCAAGGATGCACAGCTTTTTGTACAGAAACCCTTCAGCTGCTCCTAATTAAGATTCTCTTGTAATGACGACCTTCCTCAGACAGCTGTGCTCTGCTGGGTCATCGGTGATGTCTCGACCTCTCTTAGAGAAACGGCTCAGAAATGTACCAAGCGGAGCCTCCGTGTATCTGCTCATCTACCCAAAACCTAGTGTGTTTCCTCGCCGGTGGTGCCAAGAATTTGCATTTGCACACACACATGCTCCTCTGTTGATTTCTCTAATCTTTCCAGCTCTGTAATTATGCATCTGCCACAGCTCCGTACCTGGTAGCAGTATGCCTGAGGCCAGACACTCCATGACTCGACGCAGGGCTTCTCCAGCCCCGAGAGGTCTGTTGCAGGTGGCGATTGCCTTCTCACAGATAAGCTCTAAGGGCTGCAAGAACACACAAACACATGGACACCGATGAACACGAGGCTGTAAAGAAACTGAGGGGCTGTACAAAGAAGAGCTGCAATGGAAAAGAAAATTAATCCCTAGATATTTTGATAGCAGATTACTCATTTCAGCCATTTTTCAAGCAAAAAATGCCAAAAATGTGCTGGTTCAAGCTTCTTAAATGTGAGAATTTGCTACTTTTTTGTAATTTATGATAGAAAATGAAGGGTATTTGGCTCTTAAACTGTGAGCTGGACAAAGGAAGCCATTCCTGGAAGTCACTTTGGGCTCTTTTCACAACTTTTGGACATTTTATAGACTAAAAAATTCATAGATTAATTGTGAAATAATCGCCAGAGTACTTGATAATGAATATAACTATTAGTTGCAGCCCTAGTGCAAAGCTATTTACCCCTTTTACACAGCACAGACAGTACATGAATTAAACTCCTGGAGCATGGACCGGCATTAATATTTCAGAAAATGCATCACCATCTGTTGCTTAAATGTATGTACATAATAAATTCAGTGGTTTTCTCACTAAACATAAATCATCGTTCTTAATAACAAGATTAACAGCACGTCTGTCAATCAGATCCTGATGAGACTTAATAGTGTACACTGGACTCTGCATCAGAATTATTCAGCTTTATATAAGCCCCACACTTCACTTATGGATTACGTTTGAGCACAAGTGCTTCAAATTTCAATATAAATACGCACTTCCCATTACAGCCCAGAGATGGAGGGAATTTTGGAATAATGCAAATAACAGCATAAAACTGCATAAAACTTCAAGAAGGCCTGAACACTTTCTTTCCGTTTCACAGGATTAACAATCAAACACAGGTAATTACAGCAAAAGACTCACCCATCCCTTGAGAGGTTCCCAGACGGGGTGTCTATTGCACATGTCTCTAAGTATCCTGAGAACGATAACGCAGGACTTGAGCCCGTTCACTCGAGCCTGAGAGAGACGGAGGGGATGGAGAGAGGAGAGAAAAAGGAAAGAAGGGGGGGGATGCAAGAAGGAAGATTAAACAGAAAGAGGGAGGAAGAAATTGAGTGCGGGTGGAGTGGTATTTGTGCAAACACATACAGATAAACAGCCTGCTTCACACCACAAAGCCACATGATGAAGTGATTGTATCTGTCTAAAACCCCACAGAGAATGAATATGCTGAGTTTAAGACACTAGACATTTTGAATTTAGTTTACTTAACATGGTTTACTAGAAATATTTCTTTGAGTTTTGTCTATGTCTTCAAAAAGTACCTGAACTTGTCATCTTTTTTTGTCAGTAAGGTAAGTGAGTTGGGAGATAGATGGGGAAGGGGATGGGAGGGGAATCAAAGGGAAGCATTGACATACTGTACAGAGCAGGCAGGTTCACATAATAGCCAAAAAGAAAAACAAGTATCAACCATTGCTTTTGTAGCCTTACGATTCTTCTTACATTCATCTTTCTTCCAGTTCACGTACAGCGGATGTATTTGAAAGATTTTAAAGCTGAATTTTAAAGAATCTGAAATTTATATTTATGTGACTAATGTGTAATTGTTGGCAATTTTTGTTCATGATGTTGTAAAATAATATCGTTAAAACTGAACTGGAGATGAACAAGCACAAAAACATGTATCAGCAATATTGCCTGTGACTATTAAATAATTTGTAACATGTAAATTAATATTCATTTAATACATAAATTGTCCACACCTCTATCTACTCAAGATTAGCCTAATCCGAGTTGGCATAATAAGCACCGCAGCATTAGCCGTCAGTGAGAGGATCCCCTCTGGCTGAATCGTCAGGCTACAATAAGCATCGGGCAGGAAGACAGGAAGTGAGTGGGTGCCGACCTGGAACCACTTGGCGTGTCGCAGCGCTGCCAGGGCCAACAGACATCTGTGTCTATCCAGCACCTCCCCCTCCTCCTCCTCAGCCTCCACTCTCTGCGCAGCAGCACCCAACACTGCCACAAAACAATAACAACCCAATATAGAGAACGTAAAACACACACACGTCACGTCTGAGTGTGTGTGTTTGAAATGTGCGCGTGTGAATGTGTGCAGACACGCTCTGAGCTGTGTGTGTGAATGCACACATACACACACACATGCATGGATATTTTTTTGGTACATACAAGGTGCTTTCTCATGCCATAAAGTTGCTCGTCTCCTTGTAGAAAGCGCTGACTCTCTACAGGTCACAGATCTGTGATGAATGCTCAGAAAAAAAACCTCCTCACTCTTTAAACGGTGTGTCATTTTCAACACTGTGATCAGTCTAACATGTGTTAACTGCATCACAAGTTGACATCTTTGGCACATTGTAATACAGGATGCACTCTCCCTCGTATATGTGTTGAAAATTACACACACTATTCAACAGTGATTTCGTAGTTTACATCCATCCAGTCACTGACGGATCAGTGAAAGGGAGAGCAGCCGGGGTTACAAGAGAAGAGACAACTTCTTGGGATGGAGAGCCCCCCACAGACATACACCAAACAAATACCTAAGGAGTGTTTGATTTAATGTGTGGGCATTGTTGGGACACGTCCATTCATTTCGCTGCGCCCAGCAAGGTAAATCAATCTCTCCTTTATGTATTTGAGGAGGATTTTATTTATTTTGATCCAGTCTGCACCAGGCAGGAGTCAAAATAGGAGTTTGTTTTTCTTCTGGATTACTTAAGGTGCACTTGATTTCACTGGCTCATGGAGAAATGATGCAGAGAAAGCAATTCAACTCCCTGTCTGGACAAACACACAATCAAGCGCTCCTAAAGTAGAACTGAAAAGAAAAGAAAAAAAAAAAGAAAATCTAAGATAGTTTGACCCAGTCTCAGACAAACACAACACAGGAGGGATCAAGGCAGGGTTTAGTCAGAGCATTGTGGTTGGTAAAAAAAGGAGCATTCTTACGCTTTTATATGTCAGCGTTTGATTCACGCCGCCAAGCACACCGGGACGGTTGAGTTACTTCACTCACAACAAGGTCTGCTACTTTAGAATCAGCACTAAAAACTAAGATATGCAAGGCGAGCTGAATCAAACGCAGCTGTGTATGAATGAGTGCGGTTACATGGGGTTTCTGAAGAGGGTTTATTGTGTGTGGACCTACTGGAAGTGACATAAAACACACTAAAGAGCCCTTTGGGTCTCTATGAAAACACAACTAGGTAAATATTTTCCTCATCGCTCTCCCGTGCAAAGAAAAATCCTTCCCTGAAGAGGTATTAAGTTGAAATGTCAAATGTGACCAATGTGTAGCAGAACGAGGACATCCATCTAACATTATCCCTGAACTCATCTAGCCATTATTGCAGCTTAGCTCTCCCCCTGTCTGATACATGCAGCGGTGTGTGTATTTATGTTTCGTTGTGATGTATAATGGCCTATCTTAAGGTCTGTCAGAGTGAGCCCAGCTGTGTGGGACCGCTCTGCTGCTAGTGGATCATTATACTCTTTCTCCTCCTGCTTGCTTGTCCTCCCGCTGCTCTCTCAAATGCTCTGCTGGCCGCTCCCTCGCTCACTCAGTACTTTATCATTATCTACTCCGGTGTTAGTGACGCCTGTCCTCTCCCTTAGTCTGATGTTTTGGTTTTTTTTTTAAATCCCTTTGCTACCATTTCTCCTCTAATTTACTGTCACAGCACCCTCCCTCCCTCGGTGACCACACAAAGTGGTGAGCTGCAGCTAAGCTTAAAGATACTCCACCTCCCAAATGACCATTTGTATATCAATTACTCACCCTGTGTTAATGTTGACTTCAAAAATGGAGAAAATTCTTGATGAATCAAAGTCACAGGGGTCTGTGTTTAACAACAGCAAAACTTTATCAAAACATCAGTTTACAAACTCTCACACAACTCACAAACAGACAGTCTTTGTGAAGTGAAGTGAAGTAAAAATGAAACTTATCTATGCTCTTTTCAAAGCCAGACCTTAAACCCTTAAACAGCAAAGTCACACAATAACGCAAACTAACCAACTGATCGAGGCAGTGGTAGACCAGCAGCTCCCATGTTCAGTGAGGTAAAAAACAGTTTTTGTCAATGCAACCTGGCTTTGAAGAGAGCATAGGTAAGTTTTACTTTTTGTAATATACACCCGGTTTGTAAATTGATGTTTTAATATTCACTCACTGGCCACTTTATTTGGTACACCTGATCAACTGTTCAATCAGCCAATCACATGGCAGCAACTCAATGCATTTAGGCATGTAGACATGGTCAAGAAGACCTGAAGTTCAAGCCGAGTATCAGAATGGAAAAGAAAGGTGATTTAAGTGACTTTGAACATGGCATGGTTGTTGGTACCAGATTGGCTGATCTGAGTGTTTCAGAAACTGCTGATCTACTGAGATATTTCACATACAACCATTGCTAGGGTTTACAGAGGATGGTCCGACAAAGAGAAAATATTCTATGAATGACAGTTCTCTGGGTGAAAATGCCTTGTTGATGCCAGAGGTCAGAGGAGAATGGCCAGACTGGTTCAAGATGAAAGAAAGGCAATAGTAACTCAAATAACAACTGGTTACAACCAAGGTCTGCAGAAGACCATCTCTGAACCAACAACACGTCGAACCTTGAAGCAGATGGGCTACAGCAGCAGAAGACCACACCAGGTGCCACTCCTGTCAGCTAACAACAGGAAA
>JAPZEB010000011.1:12891960-12905128 GCA_029783705.1 Chaetodon striatus | reverse complement strand
CTGCAGCAACTGTGTGATGCTATCATGTCAATATGAACCAAAATCTCTGAGGAATGTTTCCAGCACCTTGTTGAATCAATGCCACAAAGAATTAAGGCAGTTCTGAAGGCAAAGGGGTCCAACCCCGTACTAGCAAGGTGTACCTAATAAAGTGGCCGAGGACTATAGTTTTGCTGTTGTCAAAAATGGACCTGTTACTTCAATTCATCAAAAATTTTCTCCATTTTTGGATTCTTTGTTCACTAGAGGCATACAAAGTCGACATAACATAGGGTGAGTTGATACACAACTGGTCATTCAGGGGTGAAGTATTCCTTTAAAGGATGCAATAACTTATATTCAATCAAACATTCAACTACAATCAAAAAAAGTAACAGATAATATAACCCAGCGCTATTTTAAATCAAAATATGAATTACCAAACATCAAATCAGAAGGCATTATCAATCCATGTAACAGCATTTAAATAGCCACAGCTCACTGAAGCTTTCTGGTGCATAGCTTTTATTCTTATTAAATGTGTGTACCATGTTGTTGTGCATGAGCTTCTGTAGCTTTAAGAAACAGTTTACAGATTCTCTAATACTTTGCCAGGAAAGTTCTGACCACACACAAGCAGCCATAGCTTTAAGAAAGCTAGATGAGGTGCTGACACTGGCATCTGTGCCTGTCGATGCATGTGTTAATGCGTAAAAGCATTAGACCCTGCCTTTTACGATGTGACCCTATTAGACAGACTGGCCAACATCCCTCAACCTCCACAGGTTCCTGATGAAATCCAAGCAATTAGACATCCAGTGTGACAGGTATCTTTAGGTAGTGAGACAGTGTGTGTGTGTGGCTTCTCCTCCGTGTGAATGCCTGTGTGCTGCTCTTTCTGTGCGAGACAGAAAAATACGAGCCATCTCCTCCGTCTTGCCATGGCACGTGGCTTGATGTACAGCTAACCTTCGTGCTATCTCTCATCTCTCTCTCAGACCTGAGTGTCTAGTTGGACGGGTGCCACAGGATGGATGGGCAGCTTGCTACTGCTAGGTTATTGATTTTGCTGGCCTGCTGGCCTTGCCTCCCCGTCCCACCTCCCACAACCAATTATAATCAGTTCCTGCAACCCATGAAAACGGGGAGGGGAGGGGGGGGGGGGGGGGGGGTTGTTATTAGACTGAGCACCAGACTGTTCCTGTGTGTTTCAGCTCTGGTATGCGTCCTGTACTGCAGCTGTCTTGTCTTGTGTCAGCATCCCTTAATGAGGTCATACCTCTTTTTTTGAGGGAAATAAAAACAATTCTATAACACAAAAATACAATATCACATGAAATTGTTTGTTGGGATGTGCAGTGAGAAAGACGGAAAAACAACGAGTGCAATTTTTTATCTGTGTTCCTACCTCGCCCATTCTTCCTCTCCTGCTCCTCCTTTTCATCCTCCAATTCCTCCTCCTCCTCCTCCTCCTCCTGTCCTTCCTCCCCATTCTCCAACTCCTCCTCTTCCTCCTCCTCCTCTTCCTCTTCATCTTCCCTCATGGCCGGCGAGGTGAGAGTAATCGTCAGCGTGAGTTTGGGCTCTGTTGTAGTTCGTACCAAGATGGCCGCCTCAGGCAAGGAGCTCGTGACCTCGTATTTCTCTTCTGTCAGCTTCTGTCATGTGTCAAAACAGACACAACACAACGGTCAGAGGCCAAGGTCACAACATGCACTCAGCGCAGATGAAATCTAAGCCTGCTGCTGCTTCAAAATGCTGCAACAACATCACAAGGTATGACAGGAGAAATATCAAGTGAATAACGTGCAGGAGAAAAACATGTGAGAAACTGATAAGCCTTGCAGATAATGTGTCTCTTGATATTTCCAAACGGGGCTATTTTGGTCTCTAAGATGTGATTGATATGCTGAACTAAAGCAGCGTTTCGAAATGTGAGAAGTAACTCTAACTTGCTTGTCCACACATCATAATGGACAAAAACATAGTGTTGTTTTAAAAAGCCACATTTGGACCAACACATCCATCTCCATCACACGCATGACAACAAGCAAATAAATGAAAGGGCACTGCATGAAAGCTGTGAGATGCATTTGATGAAAAAAATGAAATAAAAAAAAAATGTTGACAGATGATGTAATGATGTGTACTATGAAAGCTGGTACAAGCTCTTATCCTCTACATGAATTTTACAGACATTTGTATCTGTGTTTACACATCTACCTCTATTGTTTCACAAATCCATTTGTGAAGTTGTCTATCTGTATGCTTCATTCAGCTTCCATTCAGAGGGAATCAATTACTGCTGACCTCTGTGGTCACGACTAAGAAGTACTGATGATAATGAATCCACGTCGGTATACACAGCGGCCACATTTGTAACTTGATACATACATGTGTCGACATACAAGAATTAATTAACTACTACAACATTAATGCAGCAGCTACAAAAAACTTTTGCAACAACAGCCTGCAGGCTCACCAACCAAGACACTTAGACAAATGAACGCACATCAACACTCACATTAACCCCACAGGCTATGACAGGTATACACACACTTATAAAAGCATATAAAGTCATGACTAATGACTAAATGTGAACGAAAACACAGCAAAGTGAAGGAGTGTCCCTAAGGAAGCAGTTGCGCATGTAGTTTCTTTTTATCTAGCATGCTGCTCTAACTTTATTTGAATTGTGCAAGTGTGTGTATTAATGTTATTGGGCAATAAACCTGTCATCCACAGTATGTGGACTGGTTTTTGCAAGGTTCATCACTTATGTTGGGGTTATGACTAAGACTAAAAATAGGATTGAGATTAGGTTAAAGAGAGGCTGTCTATATCCCAAGCGTGCAGCTTGTTAATTAGGTTAAATAATATTAAACCCTCTGACTATAAAACAAAATATTAATAAGGTTTCTATAAGATATATGCCAGTCAGGCTTTAGGAGTGTGGGGATCCAACGACGGCCCCAGCCTCTTCTCTCTCAGTATGTTATTCATATGGTCTCCCGGGCTGCTGCCCAACCCCTAGAAAAACTGCTGGCCTTAAACGTTTCTGCAAACCATAGATACGTTGTAGCAGATATGTTTTAACTTAACATTTCAACAGCTATGTTGTCAGGTGTGCATAGGTTTAAGCACAAAAAAACCCACTTGGTTATGGTTAGGAAAAGATCATGTTATGCCTTAAAAAACAGATTCTGGTGGCAAAATCCAGACAGAAAAAGCAGTGATTTCTCAGTAAAAAACAACCACTTTTCGTGGCACTATCTTGCCGATGGGTTGCTGCAAAACACCCATGTGTGGAGCCTGAAAATGCCGATGGAAACACACTAATGACTTGCTAAAACGCAACCAGTTTTGATGCTAGTTGCAAACAGCAGTCAAAACAGCAGTTTGGCAGGCATCTCACCGTCCTCTCCACCAGCCGGTGACAAAATTAGCGCATCTATCACATCACTTTAAAAATGTTGATATGATATGTGCAAAAAAGTGAGAATGCAATTTATTCATGGTTTACAGAAACATTAAACACCAACATTTTCTTCTGGTGAATGGGCAGCTCCCCTCCGAGTTGTGACCAGGATTAACCCTGCTTAGTTACTGGTCCAATACGATGGGAAATCGGGGTTGGAGTATGCATAGCAATGAGAGTGAATATAAATTGGTAGGACTGGTGTAAGGTATGTGTCTAGGGTTAGAGTAAGCTTCCAGGACATTAATCACAGTCAATGTCCTCCTAAGTGACGAAAACAAGTGTGTGCATTTGCGTGTGTGTGTGTTTCTCACACTACTTAAGTGAGCAGCGAGTCACAGAGGGCCCATCTACATCCCATTTGGCCCTGATGAGAAAATCAGGATCTCTGGTCACTGGGCCGAGACACAAGATTACCTCCCTGCCCACACAGACAGAAAACACACACGCCCTTTTCCCTTCCTGTCGGTGTCTCTCTCACACCGCTTAGCTGAGTTGGAGAACGAGCAGAGAAGAGGCATGGGGCAGAATTTATTCATTGAGTCATTTCTGCACTCGCCGGCCGGGTTGGGAGGTTTTTACCATGTTTGTAGCTATTGCTAAATACTGTATTTTCTAACAGATTTTTAGGGATGCAAAATGTTACCATGCTGCCACAATATATGACAAATTCCTTATAAAGCGGACTCTAATCCTGAGGAGCTGGACAAGACCTAGAGAAGTAGGATACAATTTAATTCCTTGATCATTTAACATTACAAGCAAACATGTCCAAGAGTGAAAGTGACAGCATGTATAAAATATGTCCTGCCTATTTGTGCCCGCATTTTGTGTACACTCTGTGTGTACTGTGGGGATCAGCGTGTTTTGTATTCCTGTGCCATGACTTGTTCATGAGGAAACATGACACTGAGGTAGTGACGGGAGCATTAATCACACATGACTCATACATACTAAAACACCTCTCAACTTCTCACTTGACGACATTGCTGTCGCTTGCCTACTTATGCCAGCACTCACGACGCTTCCCTCTACACTTACACATGAACTTAAAACACACGCAGACAGCAGTGAGAGCTGCCAAATTCAAGCAGAAACACTCATAAAACGTTGGAAGCTTGTCCAAATAGCTTATTTTCTGACATCGGAGAGGAGTGCGCAATAAAAACAGAGCTTTCTTGGATTACATTTGGCAGACTGTGCCTGGAGTTTTGATGTTAGGATGAAACTCTGTGTGTTAGCAGTGTGTCTGCAACAAGTGTGTGACAGAAAACAAAAGCAGGAAACTAAGAAGCAGCAGTATGTTCCTGTTTGCATGCACCTGTGTTTGTGTCTCTAACCTCTATCTGTGTGGGTAAATTGTGACAGACAGTGTCCAGCAGTGTCTGTGTGGGTTTGTCTCTGCACATCAGCACCAGCTCCAGGTCCATGTCGCCTTTGATCAGGAGGCCTTTGGCCACCAGGCCGATCCTCATCACTCCACACAGCACGCCACCACTGCTGGGCTCTCTGTTTTCAAAGAAAAATAAAAAACAGGTCATATTTGTATTGTATTGTGTGTGGTTTTTAACTGTGAAGACATACAAATTTCCAAGAAAATTACAACGCTACTGCATCTAGTTTCTCAATAAGATCTATACCTGTGCGGGGAACAAGATACTATGGAAATATAAAGGACAATAACAGTCACATTATGATATTCTATGAGCATTCACAGAGTTTCCAACATGTTTTGCCAAACATAATGCCACTACTTCAAATAAAGAATATTTTAACATGCATCAATATTTTATGTGCTCCTTGGAAAATAGCTGTACGATTAAAAGATTAAAATACAAGGCGCCAGTTAAGATTGCAAAATAAGATCCGACAAGGCAATTCAAGACCTTAATGAGAAGTAGTGAACCCTTAATAAAAAGATTCATGAAGATAGCCAACCATGGAGACTGTGCCCAGAGATTGTCAAGTGGTTAAGTTAATTTCCTCCGGAGCTGCACATGCTCCTGCTGTTCATGTAACTCTCTGCCAGAAAGCAATATACAGTATTTTACCAATATGGTGAACTATTCCGTGAACATTTTTGATCGGACAAAATAAGCCAGAGAGAGCCACCTCCTATGTCATGTCAAGTTTGTGACATCTTGTAGACTAAAATCATTGTTCATCCTGTCATTTTGACAACCTTTGATGCCACTGATATAATTATAACAGCATAAAAATGTTTGGACACCCTTTGAAAGAGAGATTAATATTTAATTCTTAAAAATATTCTGACATTGGAATTGGTATATGGAAAAAAATACTTAATATATCCTTAAAAAATATAATTAATGCCTGTTTATGTATTTAAAAAAGTATTCACACCTACGACCAATTTAGAGTCACCAATTAACCTGCATGTCTTTGGACTGTGGGAGGAAGCTGGAGTACCCAGAGAATACCCACGCTGACAAAGAACATGCGAACTCCGCACAGAAGGGCCTTTCCATTGCTTTGAGTGAGGAAATTAATTCTCGATCTAGGAAAAATAATCTTGGTTGTACTTATGAGCTTTAAGACATTTTCACCACATCTCACAGTCTTCATTCAGCATTCGGAGCCGGCTCAGGTTTCATCACTTAAACTGAATGTGGAACTTTGGTCACATGATGAGAAACAGTGGTTATCCTGTGCTGTGAGATAAGACTGTGAGATGTGGCTGAAAGCTGTAAAGGCTTGTTAGTGGACCTCAGCGCTTAGATTACTTCATTATATATTTCCATTGCCCTTTAAAAATTCCTACCCCTTGTAAAACAAAGACTATTGAAGGTCAAAAGGCTACCTCTCACTCTACTTTCCGTTTTGTTTATCCTCCTTACTGCCAGCCACAGTGTGTAACAGTGCTTCCTAATGGAAAAAAAGAAAATAATCAAATAACACTGGTGATACCCTTTAAAGCTGCCAGCATCCTTGACTGTCCTCTACAGAGACTCGACAGGATTCTCTTCTTTTTCATCCTGTTTTTTCTCTTTTTTCCCCCCTTACATTTCACCTTGTCCTTGTCTGTTTTATCTTCTGCTTTTAGGCAGATGTATTCAGCTGAAATTCAGACGGAGCAATTTAATTTTATTGTGTAGATATGAAATATACATCTACTGATTGTGCTGTATATGTGAGTATTTTTTTTTTATATTTTTGCGTTGTTGTAAACAACGAAATCTCAATTAAATCTACACAGACCATTACACTTACTTACTCACCCAAACACACACTACAGAGAGGAGAAGAATAGAGAAAAGAATAAGACCTTGAGTCGGAGAGGGAATAAGAAGAATAAAAAGATGAATTTGAAGGTGGATTTGATTCCCTCAGACAACTCCAAGGAGACTGACACAGGTGGAATATGAATGAGGAAGGAGTGTGTATGCGTACGCGTGTGTGTGTGTGTGTGTACGTGTGTGTGTGTGTGCGAGCGAGGGGTGGTGGGATGAGGGGCAAGGAGAGCTGGTGGTGGTAGAGAGACCCAGAGAGTGAAAGAAAGAGCTGCTGAGAAAGAGAGAAATGTCAATGAGAAGAGGGAGCGAGGAGAAAAGGAATGGAAACAGAGAAAGAGGGGAAGGAGGGTCAAAGAGCCTAAAGAAAAAACTGACGGAGGAGTGGAGAGACAGACTGGTTAGCTAATGGCAGGAGACAATAAGGGAGAGACAAAAGGAAATGATAGATAAGAGGTAAAGAAATAGTGCTGGCATTAAAGAGAAGGGAAGAGAGTGAGGGAGAGAATTACAAGCTATGAGACGAAAATGGCGAGAAGGTCGTAGAAGACGATGGGGACTTGAAGACCACGCAAACAACAACGCAGATTCATTTAAACATTTTCAACTTGCGATAATGTTCCAAAGTGGTTAAATATGACAATGCGGGTGATTTGGGAAGGAAAAATGGAGCATTTGGAAAATTCTGACACATGAGTGCCATGTGATAAACCCTCATGGCCTTTATGGAGCCAGCAATGCTCAAAAGCCAAAATTCTGTCACCTCTGATGAGAGACGGAAAAGTTTAGCGTGGCATAATGGAGAAAGTCAGATGGAAATGTAGAAGATGAAAAGGATGGTAGACAGAAAAGTGGAAGGGTCACAGAGGTGAAGATAGACTGTAAAGGAGCTGTATGCGACATTCACTTGATATAGCATCAGAAAAGGTAGCTATGTAAAGATATAGTGGTGTATGCTGTCCTCTCTGGCTTATTGGGTAGCCCTGCTGGCCATGTGAGTCTCTGTGTGTGTATCCCACTGGCTACCTAGTCTGCTGCTCAATTTACCCTGCGGCGGTTACAGCTCATATTGGGATGGCAACATCATGGAAGTGTAACGCCTAAAACGGCATCAGCTCTGTTAGCACATTGTTAGCACTGTTTATTGAGTTAGTACCGTTAGCTGCTAGCCGCCGGCTCTGCCACGTCCATGTTGAGAACCATGAGCAAACAATCCAACCCCAGCCTCTGAATCATGGATACGCTCTGAATGTCACAGACAGCTCCTTTAAAGCTACAGGTGGAAACTTTTACGATAATAACTTGTTGTATTTGCTAAAAACTATATATTATACTATATTCTGAAAGAAGTACAAGTACACCAAGGTAGTCTCATAGAACTGTTCATATTATATCCTATGAATTAGTGCCTCCCAAATGACGTTACGCCCTTACAGTTACATGATTAATATAGTTATGGAGCTTAGGTTTTGGCACGTAAAGTTTCTTAAGTTAGGTTTAGGAAAAGAAACATGACATTTACATACTCAAAGTTCACTCAGAGTTCACTCAGAGTTCACGTGGTTCCAATGAGCTACTCCAGGGACAAGTCTGAGTTTTTGTGACCCATCCAACACCTTAACTTGCATCCTTACAATACCGCTTCCTTGTTTACTCCCCTTCAGCACATTGGTCCTGTGATTGTAGCCTTTCAAAATACCAGGGATATTTACAAATTTGGGTGCATTGCTTCTTTTTGGAAAACATTCAGTTTGTGAGAGCAGCTTGAGCACACAGGTGGTCTGTGAAAATAAAAATCATGCCCTTCCTCACTGTTGTACTGCTTCTGATGGCATTCACTAGAGTCTACTGTAACGCTCCAAAAACAACCACCAGAGCCTAGGATTCTCTGACGAACATGTCAGTCATGTCAATTAATGCTCACGAACTGTGGTCAAACTGTCAAACTAGGCAGTGCTGATAAAATATGAATCCAGATTCTGTCACTGCATTGCCTATGTCTTGACTCAAATGTTTTTAGAAATATATTTTCACCAAGCACCGCCCACCAGCCAGACTAACGTTCTCATTTTACAGCTAAACAGTACACTAAAATGCGTTCCTAAAAACATCTGATGTGACAAATAGACAAAGCAGTGACAGTATCTTGATGCATATTTGATCAGTGCTGCCTAGATTGACTTCACAAGCCGTGATTGACATGATTGACAGCGACGTTAGAGACTCCTCAGCTTTGATTGGCTGTTTTTGTTCATGTGCGGTAAGGCCATTAGGAGCATTACAAGGCAATAGAGTAGGCAGAGGAAAATTATTATTATTATTTTACAGATAATCTGTCTCATTTAGTGCTGTGCTAATACAGTGACAGTTTTAGAAAATATAAAAAGTTTTTTTTTTAAAAAGTTACCATCTGTAACTTTGACAGGAAAGCACTGGGAGAGAAATGGAGAACAGATGGGAATGAGAACGGACAAAAAAGAACAGAAAGGTTAGAAGATGATAAAAAGACATGTAAGGTGACAAGAGAACAGCAGCAAAAGAGAAAGACAGAGTGAGAAAAAGACAGCCCGATGAGCATAAGAATGAGAGATTGAAAAAATAAGGCAGACAATCAGGAACAGAGCGAGACTGACAGATCGACAGGAGGGATGGAGGAGGGAGTTGGTCTGGGGATCAAACCGGTCTCAGAGATCATTTGACAGGAGATGAAAAAAGGAGGTGATGAGGAGCGAAATGGTTCAGATGAACAGACAGGGAAGATGAATGTAGAGGAGGAGTGGAGGTGATGAGATAAAAGAAAGACAGAAGGAAGAAAAGAAAAACAACGATGGAAGACTTAACTACCTGTGGTGTCACCTTTGTTGGTGCATGACGCCACCGCTCTGCAATAATATAAATGGAGACAGCGTGGGCTGCCTCAAATTTCACTTGTGCTATATATAGGTGGAATTTGGTTTTGTTTTTCATGCTGTTTCTGCTTTATTAAAGGCTCATTTTTAGTGCAGAGAAAGAGACAAGAATAGGAAGAAAGCTGGAGCAGAGGAAAAGCACATTTTTAATTGTTCGACCTAAAAATGAGCAACAAAACAGGTGTAACGAGACTTTAAATACAGGTTCCGACTTTGATTTTGAGTGGTGCTACATGCTGCGTTTATTACAGCAATTACCCTATGACTTTATAAACAGCAACATCAGTCACAAAATTTTAAGCTTCTAACAGCCTCTACAAACTGCGTATTAAAGTCTTTGATACACGGTCCGATTGGGAAGAAAGTGTGATTGTTTTATGAAACAAAAGAAAAGCAGAGTTCAAACAGGCAAAGCTTTTAATTTCCTTTCAACAGTAGACGGTGGAGGTTGCTACATGAAAATCAAAAAACCACTTCAAACATCCTCTCAAGTAGAGTGAAAAACAAAAACATGCAACTAAACTTGATAAGATCATTGATGTTAAGAGTTGGATAGTTACAGGGAGCGGACACAGATTTGAAGAGAATGTAGAATCAGTAAAGTTACCCATTTGTTTCTGACAGGGGCTGGAGTTTGAGTTTAACTCATCAAACGTTACGAGACAGAAAATCTATCATTTGGGCAATGGAGCAGAGCCTGAGCAGCAGTGACGTAGCACAAGTAAGCACCAACTTCCAAGGATGAATGTGAAAGCCTCAGACACTTGTCAATCAATATCCCCTAATGTTCTGCAATTTAGCCTTGTTTTCTTAGACAAAATATTTAAAGGGGACCTATAATGCTCATTTCCCGATGGATACTTGTATTTTGGGTCTCTACTCAGACACGTTTATATGTTTCAATTTTCAGAAAACACTTTATTTTCCTCATACTGTCTGTGCTGGAACATCTGCATCCACCTACTGTTTGAGACACTCCGTTTTTACCTCCGGTTACCTTCTGGAAGTTTTACGCTTGTCTTTGTGTAGGTTAAAATGCTATTAATAAGCTGATGGCACACTAAAATGTAAGTGAATTCCACCATAAATGTACCATTCTCACATGGTTCTAAGAAGATCCTGACTGATCATTGCATTCGGACCGAAGCGTCCTGTCTGTCTTCCTCACCTGGAGGTCTCCGACTGACGTAACCGCTCTTGTAACATCTCCCCCCAGCCTGAGCCTCTGTATTATCTACCCTGTTTGTTGCCAGTCACCAGTACTATCTAACATTAGCGTTTCCGTTATATTATAAAACTCATCAGTCATCACTGACCCAAGATAAGTTTCAAAACTCTGGGGTTGCGTTTGACTGTCCAGGACAGTTAACGTTTACTTTGCTTCTAATATAGCATGTAACGTTCAGCAATCAGCAGCGTGTTTTACTCCTTTTCTCTTCTACTCTTCTCTTAGCGTGTTACACTCACTCTCCTTTACCGTGTATCTAATGTTACCTTGCCAACGCCTACATCTATCATAGACGTATGGAGGACGTAATGGAGGAGGGTGGAGTAGGACTTTGGAGGGAGGTGGAATTGTGGAAAGTGCAGTGTGAAATGCAAGAAAGGTAAGAGTTGCTTTTATTGGTGACTATAAATTGTCCGTAGGTGTGAATGTGAGTGTGAATGGTTGTCTGTCTCTATGTGTCAGCCCTGCGATAGCCTGGTGACCTGTCCAGGGTGAACCCCACCTCTCGCCCAATGTCAGCTGGGATAGGCTCCAGCCCCCCATGACCAAAAGGATGATAATTGATATGTTATCTGAAGCCTAATTTTTCATAAAAGTAGTATCCATACTGGTTTAGATAAACAATTTGATTGTATTTCCTGATCTTTGCTGAGCAACAGTTGTTGTGTGTGTGAACATAATTAAAGGCCTGTCCCATATTGAAGCCTGTCCTAAATATAGGCCTGTTATTTCAGCGATTTAAGCAAATAATAACCCGGGCTACTAGCACTTAGCTGGTAAACATGGTGTAGCATTTAGCAGCTAAAGAGACAGATATTTTCTTCATGAGTTGGTGGAGACCAAAAACAGAGTTAAACAAGAGTTAAAGGAGAATGAATGTTGGACTTATTATCACAAGACGTCCAGAAACACAACTGTATATGAATGCTAATTTTGCTCTGTGTCTACTGGATGTGTCAACGGGAAAGTGTTTGCTAACAAGTGTGCTATATCAACTTAAAAAATGATGATGTATTTAACTGTTATCTGAAATAAATATTGTTCATCACATTACAAGTGAAAAGACATTCTGCTAAATTCTGCAAATTTTCCTTCTGGATAGCTGCTTGAAACTGTAACTAGGTCTGCTTATGTGTCTCACTGAGGTTCTCCTGCATGTCTACAGTGTTTTTATTGTGGTGAACATGTTGCATAAAATGCCTGAAAGTCACCATCTAACTAAATATGATCATACAGAACTCATCATAGAGTGTCATTCTGTGTCTGTCCTTTAGTATGCCTTCACCTGGCTGGTGTTGTAGCGTTCATTTTGATTTCACGTCATTATGTTCTGTAAGCAGAACTGTGAATAAAGTGCTTTCTTTAAATCTTATAAACTAAAATTCAAATTTAATGTTTGTCAATTTAGACATCACACAGTTGAGAGTGGCGGGAAAAATCAACGAGAATGCCAACTGCTTTGTTTAAAATCCTGATTTATTGTCTTGTCATTTTACAGGTGCCTCGGTGTTCGGTGAAAATGTTACAAGACATAATTTCAGCAAGACAAAGATGACACAGCAAAGATACTCATGCATTTAGGTTAGTAAGCTTCTTAAATTACACAGGTTGAAATCAAATATGACGGATTTCACAATTGGCTTCCTTTAAAAAAACTGATTGAGAGAAGAGAACATAAGACACCACAGAGAGATTCCTTCTGGTGAACTCTAACCTTGTTAATAGGGCAAGAGTTAGTGGAAAAAAACACACCCAAACAAACAAACAAACAAACAAACAAAGAACTTATTCAGTAGGATAAAGCAGAAAGGCACTGAAAGTGTTATAGTGGCTGTTGTCATCGCAGAGGAAACACCCAGTGGGAAGGATGACAGTCACATTGTCCATAGCCTTCAGGTGGAAGGCCACGGCAATGGTGGTACTGTCCTCTTGGTCTTGCCTATTTTTATCTTCGGAACCAGCCATCGGTACATCGTTAACGTGCACACTGACGCAGGCAGCCAAAGTATTACCACGAGCACCAGCATCACTGTAGATGGTGAGGACTACACTGTAGACACCAGAGCGTGGAACAGTGAAGATACCGGTATCCGTACTGTAGGCATCACCCATGTTGATGAAGACATGTTCGTAGATGACCTCTGTGGGAAATGTGAAGGGGCCGTAACACTTAGACCTCATATCGGTGTATAGAGCGACAGAGAAGGCAATGCGGCTGACTGTGGATGCAAAAAGGAGAAAAAACGTGGATCATTAACATTAAGAAAAGTCCAAAGTGTGTGTGCGAGTGTTTTGTTTCCTAAGATACTTTTATAATCTGTAC
>JAPZEB010000011.1:12877911-12889467 GCA_029783705.1 Chaetodon striatus | reverse complement strand
CCGATCTTGACACGGCGTCCCAGAACATCAACAACCAACACACCCAGGGTACCTTGGACGTAGTATGTGGACGTGGAAAGTCCATGACCGAACGTGGGACACGTGTGACGAGGTCGGAGTGAGGATGTGTTGGGAAAATTAGATTACTTTCAGCGTCATGACACAAAGACTTTTATTCTGAAAACTGTTAGTTTGAACGAACTGAAGTTTCCTCCTGCTCTCAGACTGACCTGAGAAAATCTGTGAATATTTAAAAACACTACAGAGATCTCACACATCATGGACACGATGAAATAAACTGAACACATCTGTAAAACAACAAGCACACACACACACACACACACACACACACACACAGTCTCAGACGGCAGCTTCCTGTTGACCTGCTGTGTTTTACTGTCTCTCTGATCTGTGGTGAATTCCAGGATAATTACTGATCATTAACAGTCTGCTTTTTTATATTGACTTCACGCACACACACACACACACACACACTACATCCCATTCCTAATTGAACTGGTGACATTCTCTTTCACCAGAGTGAGTGAGATAAAGCTATTAACAGGATGGAGGACAAGCACTGCACAATAACCGCAGCCTCACAGCATGTGTAGCTCAGGATGTAGAGTGTGGCACAAATATTTGGCAGGGGTTAGACTCTAGACTCTGCCGACTGATTCCCCCAACACTTTGGCACTGGAGTGACATTAAGTGAATTATGATGCCTTAAAAGACGATGCCAATATTAAAATATCTTCATCACTGTATCTTATTTTCATCACAATGAAACGCATGGCTTTGTTTGACATTTTCAGGCGATCAATACTTTAAAATGCTGTTTTCAATTGATATTCATCAGTGCTTTGAGGCATGTGTGAAAAAATACCAAGCCTTTTTCCTTTAAAGAGACAACACAGGCAGTTGAAACAATCAGCTGACGGACAGAAAACAAACAACAGTTTTGATTTATTGATGCATGAATTAAATATTAAGATTTATATGATTAAAAATGTATAATACTTAGGTTTTGAACTTTTAGTTGAACAAAACCACTCTTTTGATGCATTTTTCACTAATTATGGGCTAATTAAAAATGTAATAGTTGGAACAATAGACAATTTATTGTTACTGAACACTGGAAATCACTGCACTGTTCCCTCATTGAGCTCTGAGTAATGCTGCATTCACATGGAATCAGGCAGACGGTAGATCACAGATGGACAACACCTTCTGGACGGCACGGGAAAAACAAACAAACAGTCCGAGGGAATGGCAGGACGGCAAAACTAAACACACACAATGATATGCTGCAAACATGACATTGTATTGTTTACAAAGAATGGAATAAAATATGATATAAGATTATTTTGTGTCTATTATTTTATATAATTATTCTCCAGTAAGTGTCCAGATTGCTTATGGTTTCTCCTTTTTGAAGGCTCTTCATAACATCTGGTTGAAACTCTGGCACACAGGACAGCGGAAAGTGATAATATTTCAACATTAGACACCATTGTTTGTATTCTTTGCCAGCCTCACCTTGTTTTTCCGTCCTGCTCTCATCCACTAAAATAATGACCAGTTTGCCTTCTACCTGATTTCATGTGAATGCAGTATAATTTTCACTCCTCCAGCTGATGCTTTCCTCCTCTCTTTATAGAGAAAATGCAATGTTTTGGCCTGAGGCCAAAAGTACTGTACAAAAAAGGTGATAACCGTATAACTGTGAATGTGTGTGTGTGTGTGTGTACCTACATGCACGTGTACAATCCTGTGTGTATCTTTATACTTGTGTGTCTTCTCAGAGCAGTGTTTAACAGACCAACAGATTCTCAGTCGCAGATTTTATGAGCCGTTGCTAATGTGAGCTTCTGCAGCCATAAACCACATTGCAAAGAGAGTGTCCGTGTATCTGTGTGTGCGTGTGTGTGTGTGTGTGTATCTGTGTGTGCGTGCGTGTCAGTACTACTCGACCATGGGGGAGTTGTTGCCCAGCCGCTCTGATCACCATGTAAATCAGAGCAGTTAAGGAGGACTCACTGACAGGAATCGACCCCCTAGGCCAGCGTGTGCCCAGATAATGTTGCAGACATTTAGACAAGTGACACGATAAGTAAGCTACTGTGGCCAAGATGGGAAGCGATGCAGGATTTCGCAGTTTCACACTAATTTTGAGAGAAAACAGCTGTAACATCTCCAAGAAAAAACACGGAAAAGTGCTCTCTAGTAAAACAACACAGGTTGCTGTCATGCCCTCTTCACAACCTGATTACAAAGATGCACACTCCATCTGTTCAAGACAACATCTTGGTTGTCCTTGAATCCACCCTGACCGACACCAACCTTGATGTCAACTGCACATTATGTTCTCCTCTCCAAATGAGCATGTGTTAGCATATAGGCAAAGGTGAAATAAATCACAGATCTCTATCCAGATGCCTGTGACACCCCCATGTGTCACTAACTAACAAAATTAGCCTGTGTCTAATTTCAGCACATTGACCCAAAGCTGATCCATGGAAGTGGAAATTGAGTTCAGGTGTCTTAGGGCCAAAGTTATTGCTGCTATGTCTCTAAATTCAATATATCATGCAAAATTAAGTTAGGATATTATAGCCTAATGACTGTAGCAAATTAAACACAGCATTAACTAAGTAATTAAGTAAAGCACAATAAAGGGAAAGAAACAAAAGCAGTTTAGACGATCACACAGGTTATAAACAAGCCAACAGTTTCTGCATATTATCTTAACCAGAGCCTCAACTAATGATTGTTTTCATTGTTGATTATTTTCTCAATTAATCGTTTATTCAAGTGGTCTACAAAATGCCAGAAAATTGTGAAAACTGTCAATTTTTTCAATCATTTTTTCCCCTTAAGTCCAAGATGACACCCTTAAAATGTCTTGGTCTGTCCACAACCCAAAGATATTCAGTTTACAGTCACAGCGAAGGAAATAACCATAAAATATTCACATTTCAGAGGCTGGAAAACAGAGAATTTTGATGTTTTTCTCTTAAAAACTACTAAACCAATTAATTAGTAATTAAATTAGTTTATATTTAATTCAATAGTTAACAACCAATCGTTCCAGCTTGGATATGAACCACTTTGTAATGAGCTAAAACTGAATGTGACCGCACACAAAATGTCAGACATATACCTAGATTGACTATTTTGGAGGTTTGTTTAAAGCCTTTTGGATCGTCTCACTGCTCATGTTTCCAAATATCAGCTACTACCTTGGAGAGTTCAATATTATTACTGAATGATTGGCCAAACACACATATAACAACACCAGAATTATCCTCTAACATGTCCAAGGATAAAATGTCCCACAAAACTGAGCATAATTACTGGCTGACACATTTTCTCCAAATGCAAAAATTAAAAATGTCCACTTTCTACTCAGCTATTTTGTCTCATGTTTTCCCTTCTCTCACTGGATCCTGTTTTCTTGGTATCATACAGTAAATGTTTTATGATGGAAATATGTAGCAATGATGTATTTTATTATTAAGCAGCTAAAAATTGTACAATGAACATTAGTTTTGGCTCACAGTAAAATGGAAACCTGGACACAGACCTATGTTTTGGCATGGCAGCAAACAGGCCAGATCGCATAGTGTTTTAGCATAAATTCAGCATCTAACTCCAAAGCAAAATACTTCACAAAACCTGAGACATCCAAAACAAACAACTGATAACTTTGTGAAGAGCAAGAACCTGTAAAACTATGTGGGGAGCAAACTCTCTTGCCTGTGTTTCTCCCCCTCAAGGAATCAGTAACAGACATGCAGTCATACAACAGTTAAATCCCAGTTGTCTGCGAGCCACCAGCGCTCGCCGTGACTGTGTGTGTGTGTGTGTGTGTATACCTTCGTATGCCATTGTTGCATAGTGCTTTTAGACCACACACTTACCAATTACACTCGATTTCACGCTCCAGTGAGGCCGACCGGCTGGCAGGCCCATGTTACATAACCACATTACACAGCATTTACAACCTGCTGTGTGCTAAACTTATGTGCACACACACCGACACGAGAAAACCTCAAACATATCATGGCAAAAATCCAACACATTTGTCACTAAACGTGAAAATTCTTAATGACGTATGCACAAAAAAACCTCCATATAATCAATTATACACAGTGTCTTACACACACTTTACTTCCTTCTCTTCCATCACCTCCATCCATCATCCCACCAATCTGCAGGAAAAGCATTTCAGTTCAAGGTATTGTGGTTAGACACGCACCCTGTCAGTAGCAGCTACTTCACTTTAGAAGCAGCAGAACCCAATGACTCTCCTCTCTATCATCTCTTCCTGTCTCATCCTGTCTCTCTGTGGCCATCTGCTATAAATTACATGACCCAATGCCAAGGACAAGACTCACTGGAACAATATCAGCTGCGATTGGAGTCCCTATACCCGCGCCATTTTTTTTCTTTCTACAAAAATCTATCAGTTATTTTTAGAGCACCGTTTAGGAGCTGTACTGTATGTGTGTGTGTGTGTGTGTGTGTGTGCTAACGCAGTGCGCCTGAGGTGTCTGCGTGCTCTTATTTTTAATAAGTCATGTGCCTAAAGTGCATGCTGAGTGCCTGGATGACAGCACACACTATGAGCCATTGTGAAGAGAGACGGAGAGAAAGGGATGACAGAGAAGTGGAGAAAGCCTCTAAAAGTAAACAAATAGCCAATGCTGAGAGATCGACGGGAGGAGATGCGGGGAGATAAAAACAAACTGGATTTTAATATTTTTAGCCAGCTGCAGAAACAAACGTTTGTTTGTACTTGAAGCTGACAACACAGGCCAAAGCATCCTCGTAGTAAAACTACTCTGAAACCCAGGAAAACAAATCACCACCACCCATAAATACCACGCAAAAACTATTTCAGAAGTGGTGTTTGAGAAGATGTCACACCTCTTTAGCCTAACATGAAACCAAATAAAGTTGAAGGAAAAAAGAAAACTCAAAAACTTCAAAAACCCATCACAAAACAGGCTTAGAGTGATGGAACAACCAACACACACACACACAAATAAAAAAACTCAGTGCTGTCTCTGTAACATCCAGCAGCCTAGGGGAGATTGCATTAAAAATTCATCCTGTGATTTATCTGCACTCTGCTTGGCAAGCCGGCCCGACACACTCCGCTATCCGGTTTTATTGTGCTCTCCCTCTCTCTCTCCCTCTCTCTCTGTTTTTCAAATTACCACATGGGTGCAGTCACACACACGTGCACACGACAGCAGCGTTCACATCAAAATATATATGAAAAATCATCTAGCAACAAAACAACAAACAAGCTCTCCATGACAAGCTGGACCTCTCAACTGTCCTGATAAACATTTGATTAGAAAGAATAAATTGAGAACTACAGTACAGGGGCGTCGGTGTCTTAGTGGTAAGAGCAGGCTCCCCACGTACAGAGGCTCTGTCCTCGCTGGAGTGGCTCGGGTTTGACTCCAGTTTGCAGCCCTTTGCTGGGTGTCACTCCCTCTCTCTTTTCCCCCTCACACACTCAACTGTCCATCCATTAAAGGCAAAAAAATAATAAATAACAATTTCAGAACTACAAAAACATGATAAAGGGTGATAAATAGAGCGTAACATCCTGTCGTGAAAAACCATGGTAAAGAGTTAGCCTTAACATTTCAAATTTTAATTATAATTAAAACCAAGCTTGATTAACGATATTCCCTTGTCAACAGAGTGGGCCCACAGTCGACAAACCCAGAAACTGTACTGGTACTAGTCTCGAGTGAGCATTTCAAAGATAGGCCAGGGTTCCCACATATTTTTACCCCCAGATTTTGATTGACTTTACTTAAGTACTTTAAAATTGGTGTGTCCGGGGCACCGAGTAGATCACCTGATACAGCGTGTACTATGTCCTTGTTGCACGAGCCATAGGTTTGATTCGGCCCTTTGCTGCATGTTGTCTCCTCTCTGTCTTTCTTTCACTTTGAGTCTATCCTATCAACTAAAGCCAAAAAAGTAATCCAAAGAAAAAAATGTGGGCCTATATAGTCACACAGATAGTCATACATTTTTAAACACACTTTCCAGGCATTTGCGGCTAAACAAACTGCTAACGCTTGCTAACTTTACAAGCTCTTTACACATTCCCAACACTAACTGTTTTCATATGCTCATTGCCAATGGACAAGACCAGCACATACTGTCGCTTCACAAAACGTCAAGGCCACGTCTCTATATATTACAAAGATGTCAGGACAATTTGACATGTGATTTGACTACAGGAGACTCCCACTCAAGCTAACGTTAGCTTTCCATCACCAGTATTATTTAGTGGTTTACTACACTGACGGTGAACATTCATGTGTCTTACATGCCTCAAATCACAGAGTGAAAGCCTGGTTAACCTGATACACAACAGCTTTTCTGCATTTTCCTGATTTTCCTGATGTCACAGCATGTTTCTTTCCCTCTAAAGGGGCCACAGCCTTAGCATGCTGATCAGGTCTAAGTAGATCACGTGATACTTGTGACATTTCCACAGTCACGCAGTGCAGCACTAGATTTTAAATTAGTAATACTTGGGACATATGTTGTGTAATATTTTAAAGAGCCAAAACAATATATATATTCAAAACATTTCCAAAATATTCTGCTACATTAAAACCATTTCCAGGCCTGGAAATTATTTTTTCTATTTTCAAAAAATTTCCAGGAATTTTATTACCATGGTTTCCATATATATATATTTAATGACATTTTATATGGTTTTCATATATTCACATAAGATGCTAAGTATGTTATTGTTTTCATTTTTTTCAATACAAAACCTGCTGAAATGGTCTCACTGTGTCTATCAGAACATTTTCAGCAGTGATGATACTGATAACCGTGATCATTTTGGTCACTATAATAAGACATTTTCACACTGTTTCATCTCCGCTGTCATGTTTCAGCGGGGACAACATCCATCTTAAGTCTGCTGTCATCAATCAGGCGAACAAACCAGCCTTCCCAAACTACACTACCCACAAGACTTTGCACTAAAGGAAGAGATTTCTTCATCTGCACCCTTTGCTCCTTTTAATGTGTCTGCATGGTTATAAACGTTCATGGTCTGCTGCCTATTAATAATTATGACCAGACTGCTAAAAGCAGATGAGCGGACATTACACTGTTTCTGAGAATGCATTACAGAACTGAGTGTCTACATGAGGGAAACACAAGAATGAAATAAAATAAAATAAACATAAAATGATGTCATATGGAAGAACAGTTTTTTTGACAAAAGCTCTTAAAACCTTACTGGTTATTATCTTTTGAGGTAATTTTGGTTTTTCCTCTTACTAATATAATCAATGTTGCTGTAAAGAAGGAAGTGTTTTGCAACATAGTACGAGAAGCAGAACAGAAACCACAAAATTGTCAAATCTTTCCACTCAGCAACGTCAGATGTCTCCTCCACAAACTGAACAGTGAACTAAAGGTGACGTGTACAAGGGCCAGGCCACGCAACATGCCAGACGGAAGCAAAATAATCAAGCCAAAATGTGTGTGTGTGTGTGTGTGTGTGTGTGTGTGTGCAGGGAGGGAGGAAATCAAGACGCAGAGAAGCACGGTGGGCATGTGTATTCATTAAATGCAGAAAGCTCAGAGGAAAGTCGATAAAGAAGCCGTTTGGTGTACTGTGCGGATTGCGCGGTGACACCCTTGCCAAGGTCACCCACTGTATTTGCTGCATCACCATAACTCAAGACTAATCACGGGACTGTTTTGCAAGCTGCGTGCACACACACACACACACACACAGAGGCTTGCACTAGTCTCATTACCCTTAGTTATTTATGAGCTCAACCACATGCCCTCTTCTGCGGTGTCCAACCTCAGCACCTTCAGCAACATCTTATTTTCTCTCAATCATTCATTTTTCTCCACTCCATTCTTTCACCCTTCCTTACAAACCACTCTTCCACTCTCTTCCCTTTTCCACTCATTCCTTCCTCCCCTTGTTCTAGTTTTTAATAATTCATCTTCTGCTCTGCTCCCCCCTCGGGGAAAAGCTCCCACTGTCACAGGCCAAGACCATTAATCAATCCCTCGTCTCTCTCCCTCTCTACCTCCACCTCTCTCGGCTCTTAACCTCCCTTCTCTTCCCCCATTTCTCCACTCCACACTTCTCTTGCTTTCCATATCCTTTGCGCTTTTCATCTGTCATGTTTCTGCCCATCATTTATGTTTTTATGGTCTTATCTGCCCCCGCTTGTCATTCTCCTCCTCCGCTGCGCTCTTTGATCTTTTGAGACGCCCTCTCCTCCTCTTAAACAGCACACTGGTTCTTTTTCCGCATCTTCTTCCTCCCGTAACACGCCTCTTGTGCTATTACGCAGGGAACAAACCCCATTTCAACATTCATTCATTATTTGTGATTGTGTGCTGGTAGAAAACTGTAGACCAATGAAAACGCATCATCTACCCTCTTTATTTAATGTCAACAAATGAATACAGGCAGAGTTTAACACATTAATTCCATACTGGCTATCCAGCTATAGGAATATAAGCATATGAAAGAAAACTAATTCATTGCCTCTGGATTCAAATTACAAGAAAAACATCTAGAAAACCTCATAAACAGCCATCAGTGATTAAATTGTTTTTTCCGTCTTCTTCTGTTTCCTGTCATTGTTCCTCATCTTGGTAACCTCCTCTGTTTCTCTCATTCGTCCTTCTTCTCCTTCTCCTCTTTCCCCAGTGTTAACATACAGCCTGTATATATCCTCCCCGTCTACGCAAAGCTATACACTCCTGTCTGCACCAGCGCTTATCAGGTATCTCTCCCTCACACACACACACTCTGTTGTCATGTCTAGAACAACTTATCAGATTTAACTCTCGCACTCTCCAGTCTGGAGAGTGTTACCTTACTCTATTGTGGATAATCCACCATCATCCAACCCAACACAACCCCTCACACACACAAACACACACACCAGCACGTACAGACAGCGAGTGCATTACCATGCCTGCAGGAGGAGTGGTCGCACGTTTCCTTCCTTCTGACGCCCCGCTCCTGGAGTTGCTGGGCGCGTGGTGGGGGTGCAGAAGCTAGGTTACCGGTCAGGATGTTGCTGTCACGCCGTTTCTGCTCCTCATGTGCTCCTCTGTCACTCTGGCCACCGCTTTACGAGAGGTTGTGCTTCTGACAGATGGAGAAATGGAGAGAGAGGAGGAGGGGGAGAAGAGATGAAAGGTTGATTAGTGTCTCAACAAATGCAGGAGGGTGTCAAAGGAAAAAGGCTTCTTCTCTTCCACAAAAAAAAACTAAACACAGAGAAGGAAGAGAAGCAGATTTGATAAATAACTAAATGAATGATATGACAAAGTAGCTAAAAAACAAGGAGCAAAACAGATCAAAGAAAAACAATAGTAGCATCAACCCCCATCACTTGTAACCTGCATCTGTCTAATGCTGCAGAACCCAATTCCACCCGTGTCTTCATTTTCAACATCCAATTCTCCCTCTGTTTCTCTCTTTCAGACACACACAATTTTCTGAGAAAGGGCGAAATCCCTGTCCTTGAGTAGAAGATCTGACAGAATGGCTGATCGACTCATGTGGAGATAGACATGTGGACACACACACAAGCGCGCACACAGGCCTTCATTCATTTTTCATGAGCTGGCACGGGTCTGAGGGAGGGGGATGTAATACAAACATGTACTTGTTTTCATACACTGGGTTACACACTTAACCCTAACACACCCTCCTCCATTCACATGCAAACACACAAACGGGTAGTCTTTCTTCTGTTCTTCTGGAAAAAGACACACACACAACCATAAATTTGTGTGTCACTTAATTCAAAAAGAGAATACACGATGGCTTTTTAAAACATAGCATGTACGGTCTATATATAGTAAAATATATGCACATAATTAGTTTAAAGGAGAACGCTACCACAGTGAGTCCGGACCACTGCAATCATGTATGCACAGTGACATTTCCAACCACTTTATAGAAGAAGCACTGACAAAACTGTGAAAAATTATTATGTATTTCTTGAAAATACTGTGTTTTGTGGTAGAGGGCCTGAAAAAACCTTGGAGCTGGACTCGAAATTACAATGTTTAGTGTTTGGTGAGAGGCCGACCACTGTGCTACAGAGTGCTCCTTCAGTACAAATCGTGACAGTAATGGTTCTAACCTTATCTCTTCCTGGGTTTTATTCCTTTCAGTGGACAAAGGTGACAGTGGAGTAATCAGACAGACGTAAAGGCTCTATATAACTCGGAATACACAGCAGAGAACAAATTATCCAATGTAAGTAAACCAATTAATCTTTAAGGTTTTCCATGCCTCTTATTATGAGTTCATGATTGTCTAAAAAAAAAAAAAAAAAGTAAACTAACTGTAAATATTGATCCTCAATGAAGTTTCTTGTGACTTCTTCCAACTCATCTCAGGGCTTCAGAGAGTTAACTAAACATTTAGTGTTGCTATGAAAACACAGGCCAGTTTTATCAGTTCGGAGCAAGCCGAGGTGAACAGATACACAACGTTCCTATTCACAACATGAAATGTCAACAGTATCACCACTGACAGTACACAGACGCATCTGGTCACAGTCAGACCAGAGCAATGACATTTATAGAGCTGTGCATGTGTTCACACAAGAGTGTATGAGCTGATTTCTCAAAGGTCTCCCAGCTTCGGGGGTTGTCCGTTCGAGCAGGTGTGGGAGAACGCAGCAGTATTGATTTCAATAATGAAAATGGTGACGGATAAAAACACACAGATAAAAACAAAACAACAAATACAAAACTGGGACTAATTATTGTTGGAAAAAAATAGCTTAATTGAGATTTAAAAATTCAAGCTGAAATGTATGATGACAATAAAGTGGTGTGGTAGTGACAAAAATGGATATTTGGACCTACGTCATTGGTAATGCTGCAGTGAGAAAAAGTGATTGCTTCATACCTTTACTGAAGTAAGATAAAAATGCCTTATTTATGTAGTGATGACTTAAGCAAGACTTCTATCAATGTGAATTGTTTTCAACGACTATATCTGACAAAAAAAACCCTAAAAAATAGGGCTGACACAATACAAGATTTTCAAAACACAATTACCACAGCCAAAAGAATTAATGATAATGATATCATTGCAATATTTATGGAAAATTTTAACACTATCAGTCAAATGAATCTTTAACTTTGTTTTGACTCTTCTTTGGTAAATGAATTATACTTGACTGAAGGACGGTGGAAAGGGAGAAAAAATGAGAGCATTAAGAAATTGAATGATTTAGGAGGTGCTGGATTATTTACACAATGTTATCGTATGTTTACCATTAACATGACAATATTTAATTTTTTTAAATATCACAGTAATTGTCAATACTGTTATGTTGCAACACCCCAAATAAAAAGTAAGGAAAATCTGATTTTTGATCTATAAAACTGTGGAGTAAATAGCAGTACATCTTAAAATGGCTGGGCTGCAGCTAACGTTTATTTTCATTATTGTTTAATCGGATTATTTTCTCTATTAATCAGCTAGCTGTT
>JAPZEB010000011.1:12867714-12877811 GCA_029783705.1 Chaetodon striatus | reverse complement strand
GTCATACAACAAGTCCAAATCTCAAAGATATTCAGTTTACAGTTATATGAAACAGATAGCAAAAGCAAATCCTCACTTTGGAGAAGCCGTAAGAAGCAAACGTCTGTCAGTTTTGCTGGAAAAATTACTGAAGTGATTTCATCAATTATCAAAATAGCAGCAGATAAATTTCCTGTTTGTCGGCTTATCGTTTAATTTAAAAAATAGCCTGCAAAAGCAACTCTATGGTGCAGAGCCTCATTACTGCATTTGAGTTTGATCTCCAAAACCCATCATCTCTGAGAGATCAGATTAAGCAGGCACTGCGCTGATACCAGAAACAATACACACATTCATGGGGCAGAATCCAGGAGAAAGTACACACGCATTTATTAAAGTCCATTACAGACTGAATCTCTGCTCCTCGCAGAACTACCACCGGCATCGTCTCCAATGTGAAGAGTATCTCATCACCTTGAGACTACTGTTCATACATCCAGGGCTCTATCTGGATGCTGTCAGGGGACAGAAAAGATAAACACACATGTGACTGTTGGTCTTTCGTGGAGTAGACCTGCTGGGGGATTAAACTGTGGTGAAGCTGCAGCCTCTCAGTGAAAGCTCAGTGGAATCCAGGGAGAACAAGAGAGGAGAGAGATAGAGATGCAGTGAGTAGTTCAAGATAAAAAAAAGGAGAGAATTGTGACCGTGCATGAACAGGAGCAAGTAGGGTGAGGAGAGCGGGCGAGAAAGGCAAAGAAGGAAACTATAAGGAGGATACAAAGTGGTGTAAGGGGACAGAGGGGAATCGGATAAACAACGGCAGATATCGAGCTGGCCCCCCGGGCGAACAGACTCCACCAGAGGCTGCTCCTCATTTTCTCTCCAGGTCTCCCCTCTCTCCGCTGGCCGCTGGCCTGCCACACTGGCAATTACCTCCTCAACACACCTGGCAGCGACAGTGTCTGTGTCCGTGCACTTGTGTTTCGCCAGTTACCTTACAGCCAGCACTCTGTGCCTGAGGGGGGGCAAGCTCTATTCCAACACGGCTTGGCCACTTAGGACTGTATGCACATGATTATAGTGCACGCACACAGACACAGACACTGATACAAACACCCTGCCAAGAAGCATAATAACAACGTGCCAGCCCCCATTCGATTCTCATTATCAGAGCAATTCAGAGATAAACAACAACACCAATTCCCTCCCTTTGTTTCTCTCTCATGGCACTTTCCTTCTCATTTTCCTTTAATTAAAATCATGTGTACACACGATGAAAAATACACTGCACATAAAAAATATAATAGAACAAAAATAGGATGCTTATGGTGTTTGGATCAAAGCTTAAATGACGCTTTGGATCTTCACAACAACAATATGTGGCCGACAGGATGCCCACTCTCCTCTGTCTCCCACTGGGACTGAGGGCGACTGAGGGGACCATGTTTCCACATGCACGGCTGCGTGTCGCCTGTACGAACTGCGGCTGCCTGTTTGTTCGTAAAGCCTCTTGTGGCTTTGTCTTCCTTAGGCTCACACTAACCAATTATTACACTTTCCCCTGCTTCCATCCTCCATCTCCTTTTGCACACCTCCCGCCAGTATCCATTCTCCCTGTCTTCTTCTTCTCTCTTATTCGCACCATCCTGGTGGGTCATTAACATGTGATTCTGTGTTGTCCTCCAGAGAAGGAGAGCAGAAGGGGGGAAAGACTGGCAGAGGCCCTGCCTCATTAACACCGGTGGTGGCGCATTAGCATGTGCACACACACAGACACCATCCCCTCAATTTGGTCCCATAGTTATTGAATATATTTTTCCTAGAGGTTTAGGTGTGAGGGAAAACACATACACGCACACCTGTGTTGTGTCCTTCCTGCACCGAGAGTTGGTGATAGCATCCTGTTTTCCCTACAGAGATGAAAGGAATCAGGCTTAGGATAAGAAACAAGGGATGGGAAGTGATTGAAAGATGAAGGAGAGATAGCAGAGCTGGGGAATTTGCTGAGATGGCTCTGAGCAGCAATTTACACCTTTCTCATCTGATAACCATCAAATAAGATGAGCAGTGGAAGAGACGGAGTGAAGGGAGACAGAGGATTGACAAAAGCCAGAGAGAGTGTGCTAATTAGTGTTGCAGGAGATTATTTTCACAATGTTTTCCCCTTTACAGTTTTGATTATCTGCTTAATATTGTAATCAGATTATCAGCCGTCACTCCGTAAAATGTTGTAGACCAATGTTTAATGATTACAGCACAGTTGGAAGTCGAGTGTTTCATCCAACAGACATGGTGCCAGCAGGATAACAAAATTCAAGACACACTGTCATTATTTCGCCAGTGAAAGGACCTTCGATGGTAACACGCCAGAATAGCTGAAGGACGAATCTAACATTACAGCTGCAACCAGAATGTGCTGGCACTTTATGAAATTATGAATCACAAAACACCAAATTAGTATCTTTTCTGTGTTAGGGAGTTTTAGAGAACCCCAAAACTAATGATCTACTATAAAAACCATCTGTAGTGTGATTATAAATGAGAAAGCCTTGGGCACTGTCCCGGGAAAAAGCTTCCTGCCACGGTTTTTGGAGATAAGATCTCATCTAATACATAAAGTCCAAGTGAGTGGATTTACTTTATACAAGCTGACATCAATTTATGTATTTTACTCCAATCTTGCCTCCCAGTTGGTCTGTTTAACACACAGGAAAACATATGTTTATATGCATTTACAGCAGCAACTAATTCTTTTATTTAGAATTTATGTCTGGATAGTTTTTTGATTTGCTGTTCGTGTATGAAATGTAAAAAACTTTTGAGAATGGCCAACACAATTTGCCCATAGTATTGTTTTCATAATTCAGTCCAGTCATCAGAAGAAAATATTGACATTGTACATTTCTGCAAACTCTATGATACGTTACAGAAGGAGAAAGAAGGTTTACCACACCAACAGCCTCACAATACATGGCAGGCCTGCCCGATGCTCAGGGCAATCTTATGTCAGGAGAGACTTCAGTTATCTGGTTTCGAGTATAATGGAGCACAAAGAGATGAAGCAATAAACGTTTGACGTTAGCCAGATGCAATCAGAGTCGACTCTGATGATGTTGCCTCTAGTCTGTGTTCTCAAGGATACTTTGGACCTAATCTCTTAAACCTCCCATGATATGTCACATGTGTATCACATCAACATTTCTAAAGTGACATACTTCAGATTACATGTACAGTACACGAGTTGAGTATTCTCATCAAGAAGAGACAGGGAAGCTTTAGATTTGAAGGACACATCTTGAAAATTCCAGGTATTTTAAGTCAAAACATGATCTTTTCCTAAACCTAACCAAGCAGTTTTTGTCCCTAAACCTAAGCACACATTAACAACAGTGCTGTCAAGACATAAAATTTAAATATAAAGAAATGTAAAGTTTCAACACATCACTACATGTGAAACATACAACTATAACATGTCCATAGTTTGCAGAAACATACAATGCCAAAATTCTGGTGATAGGGTTTTAGCGACAGTCCAAAGTCCAAATTATATGATTTTAAGGTCTAGTGTGTTGGAGTTAGTAGCAGCTACCGCTGTGGTGCAGAACTTAAATTCCCCACATGTGCCAAGCGTGTAGCAGAACTATGGTAGCCGATGCAAAAACGCCAATGGCTCTGTCTGTAGTCGGTGTTTGATTTGTTTGCTCTGGGCTACCGTAGAAACAACTGCTCAGTATGTAGCCATTTCTATGGCTTATTCCAGTGAAACGAAAACATAAGGATTTTTTTTTTTTCAGGCTTATTATGCACTAATGAAAACATAGTCATGAATATTATACACTCTTTCTGCCAACAGATGCCCCTAAATGCTTCACACTGGAACCTTAACTATGATATAAAACAGAAAGTGTTTTGAATTTTTCCTCCAACAATAAATTGATTCAAAATTGCTGGTTGTTTTCCCTCGATCATTGAATTGATTAATCAGCTAATTATTTAAGTGTTAAATGCCCTCAATAAGACACATTTGACACTTAAATCTGGTGGTCTAAAACTCAAGCCTCTACTAATGCTTATACCTGCACCATACTACTTGCTTTTAGGATTAATCCATGTTTATAGATGCTGAAAAGGGGCTGTTAGATGAAGAGATGAAAGATCTCATGTATTGCTGCTGATTGGTGCTGAGGGAGCCTTATTAACGTAATGGGCCTAAGTACATTTCATGTTCTTACAGCTCTGTGTATTAGTTCCAGTTCTCGCCCTGCTGTCACATGTCATACTCTTCTTTTTCTAAACCAACAACTGTACAGACGTCTCTATGCACTCCAATGAAGCAGACCTACTATGAAGCTAATCTTGAGCAGGTGTAAATATGGGTGATATTTCTGGCAGGTAAGTCTGAATGTTATTTTAGAGCATCACTGTTGATTTTTCTCTCGCAAAGAGTATTTTCGCTCTCAGGAATGCTTTTCTTACCAATGCTATTTCTGACCCATCATATTTAAACATTCATCACACACCTGAAAGGCTGTTTGAGAGTGTGAGTAGCCTCTGTGTTATATTACCACTGACTTGTGTGTGGCTGGCTCCAGGGGCCGCTGGTGGCATAATGTTTGCATCTGGGAAAACATCTGCAAAAGTGTGTGGTAATGAGCTGGACAAACACGCAGACCAGCAAACACAAATAATGAAACTCGTAGGAGGAGCAGGCGGTGCACAATAAACAGAATGGATGCAGAATCACGCTCCCATACACCTCGCTCTAACAACCTCTGTTGTGAAGAAGCGTGCATTGTGTAAACAGGTGCTAGCTGATGCCTGTTTGCCCGTCTGTGCTGGAATGAGACAGCAGGACAGAGACAGATGGAGAGACAAGCGATCTGAAACATAGACAGTGTTACAGGAAGGTAGATTGGAAGGGACAGAGATAGAAATAAGAAGACAGAGAAGTCTAATTTGACTGCAGAGGAGATAGTAGAAAAAAGCTCCTAAATGTTGAAAGGAGACAGCAAAGACGAGTTGAGTCTCTTAAAAATGTAAGAATTTGATGAAAATGAAGACTCTCTAAAAAATGTATTTCTTTCCTGGTCTGTTTCTCACATAACTTTTATTTTTCATGTCCCATCTCTCCTTTCAACATCTAATTTCTTCATCTATTTTCCTATTTCCATTCTTCTTTTCTCTTGATCCTTTTTTGTGCTTCCAACAGAGCAGCTCTAATGCCTATATATCCAGTATAGCAGACTCTAATAGACAAGACTGCAAACAGGCTGTCTAAAATAGAAGAAGCAATAATTTAAGTGTAATCTGGACCGGAAAATGCAGGGTTTATGGTTTTCTTTTGTTGCCACAAGAGTAACTGTGTAAGTTAAGTCATCAGTAAGTCATCATTTAGACAAACAAACATCCTGAATAATTATCAACGTAATTCATGGACAATGGGACACCAAAAGTCCAGTTATGCAACCTTCTGTTGTGAGGGCTCTTCCTTCCCATAATGAACTGATTTCCCTTCCAGAAATAAACAATGATTTCTGTCTCAGATAAGGACCGATGTTCTACATTCACAGACCTTGCAGAATTAAGGAAGTATTTCCTTTGCAGATAAGACAAAATGTGGTGAACAAGAGGAAGAAGAAGGAGCAGAAAAAGAAGAAGGCAGAGTGCAAGGTGTTATACTATGAAAGCCTTGTCTACCAGAGGGGGAAACAGTAGCAACCATCACATGCAACCAAGGGCTGAAATGCTAACAAAGTGCCTGTAGCTAGCTAAAAACATCAGATTACAGCATGTTGAAGGATTATTTTAGGACCCTAGGTAAAGAGGAAAAGTTATTTTTACAAATACAATATTATTGGAAAAATGATCCCATCAAATGGCCATAACTGAAATACTTTGATATTTACAACTATATGATCGAATCACCAGGTAAGATCATCATTTAACCTCATAAAGATCAAAACCAAGCCTTGTAAAGCTTAGTTAGCTTCAACCTTTACAGTTCCTCTGGCCAAATTAGCAACTGTGGCTTATCTAATGATAATCAAGGCACATAGCTTCATCTTTATAGAGTTAAATCTCCAATTTTATATCTTTTGTTTTCGTTAAGGCTCAGTTTTTGGCTAACAATAACTTCGTTCTGAGTCCTTTACATTGTTGGTAGTGTATCTCACCATGTAGCAGCTTTTCTGTTCAGAGAAAAGTGACAAGGAGGCACCGTCACGCAATACAAAGACTTTGGAGAGCGATGAACTGTTTTCCCATTTGGTGTAGGCGGAACCTAACTGCGCTCTGTTTCTATAACACTAACCAGTGTGTGAAACTGGGCAGAATATCAGGAGCTGGACTTGGTGTTTCAGTCTAACGAAAGTCTAAAGTTGGAGGACTGGAGAAAAACTGACATATTTCAAAGGGAAACCTCCTGGTTAGATACACTGTTCCTTCTCCTTATGGTTTTAGGGCTGGAGGCTAAGGTTGGACACTCTGACCCCTCTATGGGTCTTGTAACATTTGGTGTCTATATGGAGACCATTTATCCACATTTGAAGGGTCCAATGGTACTGCTGCGTAGGCTGCAGTCAGCATGCCCTGCAGCCAAATGAAGAGGCTGTATTTCACGAAGAACTGAGAGACATGCCCATAAGCTGCTTGCTGACTGAGTATAAGGTTGCCTCTGCTACTGTGAGGCTTTACTGGTTCACATAGCAGAGGAGGCCGTGCCTGCTTGCTTGCTTCCCAATGGTGGAAATAATCGGCCAGTCATCAAAATATGAGAGGAATGCCTGGCCAGTAGCGTTGACAGGGCAACTACCAAACACCTCATAAATATTAGAGGAGCTCAGGAGATCCTGAACAGCTGGATCTAACACTGATACTCCTGGCCACAGATGCAAAGTGAACGTATCAATATACACCAGCCATTTAAGGTGATGGAAACCAATCCCTCTGTGCAAAGATGCAAGCAATATATTTTAAAGTAGCATCAGGATGTGCAAGACTTTAAAACTGCTTTAGCCCTCTCAAGTTGATGATGAGTTGACAAATATCTGGAACCGCAGTGATGAGCTCATCCTTGATTGTTTGTTGGAGAGAAAGATGGAATACAACCTCTCATAACCTCCGATTAATGAGATCTGAGGAAACAATTCTTGAGTTATGAACCTACCAGCAGAGGCAATAAACAAGCAAGCAATGCCTACTTAGCAGCAGATTGCAAGGAACAGAAAGTGGTACAGCATAACTATATCAAAACAGGGAACTTAACTGAAAGGGAAATTCATCTATGCTCTCTTCAAAGCCAGACTCCAATAACAAAAATTTTACCTCACTAAACACAGGAGCTGATGCTCTACAACTGCCTCCATCAGTTAGTTTGTTTGTGTTATTGTGTGACTTTGGTGGTTTGAAGGGTTAGTTTGGATTCACCAAAGTCACACAATAACACAAACAAACCGATTGATAGATGCAGTGGTGGACCAGCAACTGCTGCGTTCAACAAGATAAAATGACTGTTTTTGTCAATGGAGTCTGGCTTTGAAGAGAGCAAAGATTCAGCCCCCTTGTGTGGAAAGTACTGAACATATTACTGGATAAATGAGACTTGGATTACACTGCACAGGCTGTGTGAGAGTTTGTAAGCAGATGTTTTAATGTATTCTTGCTGCTGTTAAACATGGAGCCCTGTGACTTTAATTCTTCTAGGAAGTTTGGTTTCTTTCTTTACTGGAGGCAAGTTTTATTCACCAATTCAACGTAATGTGGGGTGAGTAATTGATACGCAAATGGTCATTTGAAGGGTGAAGTATATCTTTAGCTTGTTTGCAAACTATTTTACAGATCTTGAGACTAAACTTCAGATCAAATCCTTAAGCAATGCTGTGTGTTTTTCACAAGAGCAAATTTTCCTGTTGCCTACAAACACATGCACAATAGCCGCAATATGCACTGCACCCTATAGAGTGGAGACATGATCAGGAGGAGGTGACATGCTGTAGATACTGTCTGCATTATGTCTCATTAATGCAGGACTATGCAGCAGGCTCGAGACATGCTGATAGGATATTAGAACAAAGGACAGAAGGGACATGGTGTCAGGTATGTACTTCATGTGCATAATGGTGACAATGGATTTTGTTGTCTTTCTTCACTGTTGTTAAATCCTAGCTGCATCTTTGTCTAAGCCAAAAATGTTGTACACACACGCGTTAAATTTCTACTCTTTCATGGCTGCTTTGCCTAACCTACTCCAGGTCTTTTTCTTTCTCTCCGTTTTTCTCCAATTTGTTCCTCCCTGACTGATTTATGTTTTGTTTTTCTGCTTTGTTTTCCCTGTCCGTGACTCTACAGCACTGCTAATGTTGAGCACTTGGCAGGGAGAGTAATTAACAGGTGTGGCAATGGGCAGAACAATTGCAACCTGAAAAACACAGTCAGGAATTGGCCCATTAAAACATCACACATTCATTTAAAACTAATCCTCTCAATTCCAGTCCTCAGAACAAAAAGACCTGCTGGTTTTCATTCCAGCCGCTTAATCAGAAACTGTTTTACAGTTACAGGGAAACCAAGGGAATGCAAATTAAATATATCCATAACATTATAGCTGGCGTGCTATTCAATTACAGGTATCCTACGTTTGTTTTTTGTGTGTGAGTGTGCTATGCAATGGCGGACAGGACTTCTGTTTTTTATAAGTGGCTCAGTCATTGATATTGTGAGGGAGCAGGGGGTAACAATCAAATTTTAAAGACCACATATTCTGAAGAAAAATGTAAAATATGGATGGATAGATCCGTCTCACAAATAAGTGAGCGAGAATCTCCTCACAGTGGACACACACTGACTCCACTGAACGCACACGCACTAAAGCAATTACTTCTCCTACTGACGACCACATTGATTTCCCCGCTGATTTCAACTTATGCACCTGGTCTGTTCCAATTTATCTTAGCCCTCCTACTTCCCTTTTGTTTTCCTGGTGTGTTATCAGCGATTTGTTCAGTCTTTAAGTCTCAGTACGTCTGGTATTACATTTGATTTCGTCTTTTATCTACACTCCATTTTGTTTGTCGTCCTTTTTTTGTTTATGTTGGTTTACATAAAGCCCTTCAGGGTTTTATTATATTTACAGAACTTAAGCTAAGTTTTTCTGCATCAATATTTCCGTTATAGAAGACCTTCATAAAAAAAAAAAAAAAAAAAGGATGCTCGGTGTGATGACTCAACACTGTAGGTCCACTTCTGCCACAATAACAGTGTTCAACAGTCCAGTGGCTATTACCTTTAATTGCATCTTTGTTTCTTTTGAAAGCCTGCAATCAAGACATGCGTCAGAAATGCCCAAAATAAGAACAGCTAAACACACACCGTACAGAACGCAGTCTTGGAAACGAGCTTAGAAAAATGAAGATGAATGACCATGCTTTGGTTTATTGATCAAAAACGGCATTCTAACCCACGTTATTAGCAGGACAAGGTCAGGTCAAGTTTTGTTGAACCCAGTCATTGATTTTTGTCACCACAGATGAGCTCCTATTAGTTACCATTTTCACGTTTGTCTTCTCTACATTTGTAGGCTTCTCCTGTGATCCTGTCATCAAACTGAGCTCGAAAAACGTAGGTTACAGAACTCTGTGTCCGCTGCTTGGCTTGAAGAAAGACTCTCTGTTACCCTGCATATGTTTCTGAGTGCTACACTGTGGTTCTGTCTTGACTGGGTCCAGGTGCAGGCCAGCGGAGGTCAGAGCAGAGTATTGATGAGACGGCAGAAAGCGGAGGAAACGCTGATGTAGCTTCTCGGAGGGAAATAGATAACATTGACAGGGGAGTGTAACTCCCATCGGTCGATTATTAAAATGGAGAAAAGCTGTATGTGTGTGCAGTTCCTGCTGACGGTGGAGAGACCATCTATCTATCTATCTATCTATCTATCTATCCATCTATCCATCTATCTATCTGTCTGTCTATTTATCTATTTATCCATCTCCTCCATGGGTTACGTTACACTTCAGTGAAAACTTAATTGCCACACACACACACACACACACCCACCCACCCACCCACACACACACACACAATTGAATACTGTCCTGCGTCAGCGTGGGGAATAAATAGAC
>JAPZEB010000011.1:12846946-12861277 GCA_029783705.1 Chaetodon striatus | reverse complement strand
ATATTTGTGTGTGTGTGTGTGTGTGTGTGTGTGTGTGTGTGTGTGTGTGTGTGTGTGTGAGAGATCAGGGGATTGAGTGAGTGTCAGTGAGAGAGCGTGTGAGCAAGAAAGAAAGAGAGAAAGAGAGGGAGAGAGGGAGTGATGCGCTCTGCTGCGCTCACCGGCAAAGTCACTGCTTTCTCAAGGACACTGCGGCTAGGGGGCAAGAAAGAGAGAAGGAATGACACACAGGAAGAGAAAGCAAGAAGGAGGCAGAAAGAAATGAAGACATTCAGTGAAAGAAGGCCGAGTAAGATAAAGAAATAAACAGATAAAATGAGAGTGGAGGAGGCAGCAGATGAGAAAAGTGTGACAAAAGAGCAGGAAATGGAAAGAAGGGGAAGGCTGCTTCTAGGAGAAAATGAAAATATTTCTTGCTGGAAAAACTCAATAAGGTTTACAGTATGTGCAGTAACCAGGAAAAATATTTGGCTTGTTACTCTGAATCTTTTCAAAGTGACATCTTCAGTTTACAGTTATACAGGACACAGGAAAGCAGCAGCTACTGTGGGGTATTTCAGCTTGAAAAAAAATACTTTAATGATTAATTTTTTAGCAGAGTTGTTGTCAATTAATGTTTGTAAAGATTTTCTGTGATTCTGAGATTCATCGTCTGTCTAATCCTCTAATCAGCATTACAAACTAAACTGACTTGACACCAACAGGCCACCCCAGACAACACAGAGGGCCCACTGAGCAGCAGCAGACATGGTATAGTTGTTATGTTGTGCGCACTGAGGAGCAGCGCAGTGGAGCAGCCTCTGCTGCCTGGTTCTTGGTCTCTCACCAGTGATCCACTAAAAACCTCCACAGCAATCAATTATTTACACATAAACACACACATGCAGACCCCAAAACACTCCCACTGAGATGATAGTGGTGAAGGCCGCTGGGTGAATTGCATAAAAGCTACTTTGCATACATAAATAGGCAGTTTACCAGAGCAGCTAGTGAACCTGGCAACCGCTCGGACCACAGCTCCTGACCAGCTGTGATCAAATGTGTTTCACCTAAAGGCATCCTCAGTGTACATCTGAGGACAGACCTCAAGATCAATGTGGGGCCAATGTGTTTTTCAGAGGGGAAAGGCAGACATGTGCAAAGATGAGAAAAGAATACCAATAAAGTATGGTGATGTTGAAGCCTTTGACAACTTCTTGCTGTCTTTGGTGGGTATGTTGACGATGCTGGAGGGACTTAACGAATATGAGCTTAAGTGCCACTCACATGTTGACCAGCTCTTAGTAAAACATCCCCCAGATACAGACACAGCTTTGTGGAATACTACTTAATTTGTGGTATCCTACAGACTTGCAAGGACTTACACCCTGCCTCATCTTGCTTCATGGGTACATCTAAACTCACAGGCCAAATGAAAAGCTAGTTGAGCTCTGATCTGCACCCTGAGAGTGCACCTAATCCTAGAAAATAGGAGCAACACACAACTACACAGGTCAAAGAAAAGACCACAACTACCTAACTAGCGCAAACTAAGAGCTGAGAAGAGGACAAATAAGGTTAGGCCTTGTTGTCCATAATGTTGTCACTTACTCAGCGCTTGCACCCAATTCAAAGCCTTCTCCACTGACCAGAAGGTGAAGTGGATCCACAAGCACAAACTGTGCTGGCAATGTGCACGGGGCCATATTTATGATTCATGTGCCCTGAGGAAACCTTGCAACATCTGCAAGGAACAGCATCTGTCCTGATTTTCCTACATGATGCTGCACAGCAAAGCAATCAGGGCATTCAAAAGGTCCAAGTTCCATCTGAGGAGCTGTTTATGGATCGTCCTGGTCTAAAAAAGGTGATGGGAAACAATCTATAGAGATGTACGCTGTCCTGGATGATGGTTCAGAGAAGCATACAGTAGGAGGGAATAAGATATAAAGAGAGGTAGACGATTTCAGCTTCTACAAAAATGTAAAATAGGATTTACTTCCTGCGGAAGCTGAAGAAATTCAGCCTGCCAAAAACTGATGGTCCACTTCTACACTGCCATCACTGAGTCCATCCTCACCTCCTCCATCACCATCTGGTACGCTGCTGCCACTGCCAAGGACAAGGGCAGACTGCAGCGCATTATTTACTCTGCGGAAAAGGCAATTGGTCCCTTCACGACCTGAGCACCTTGAAGACCCTGAGGCAGTCAGGAAAGATTGCAGTCGACCTCATCCACCCCAGAAACAAACTCCTTGACCCACTCCCTTCTGGCAGGAGGCTGCAGTTCATAGCATATTCTTTTTATTCTTATTACTGTGAACCTTTGCACATTGCCCAGAGTATATTTTTGCACATTCCAGCCCAGCTATTTCACTTTAAACAGTTACACTGTGCATCTTTTAAATTTTTCCATCCATTATTTGTAAGCGCATATCCTTTTCAGGGTCAGAGGGGAACTGGAGTTAATCCCAGCTGTCATTGGGCGAGAGGTGGGGTACACCCTGGACAGGTTGCCACACTATCAGAGGTCTGACACATAGAGACAGACAACCATTTATGCTCACATTCACACCTACAGGCAATCTAGTCACCAGTTAACTGAACCTGCACGTCATTGGACTGTGGGAGGAAGCCAGAGAACCCATAGCTAGCATGAGAAGATGCAAGCTGGCTTAGTGTGAGGCGACAGTGTTAACTACCGCCCTCTTTTTTAGAATAGTATTTTTAAAAATATTTTTTATTGTCATTTCTTCTTTGCTTTATTTATGTGTCTTTTCTTTGCAGCAAAAAAAAAACCAAGCAAATTCCTTGTATGTGAAAATCTACTTGGCAATGAACTGGATTGCAAAATCAGAGTCGTAGTTGTGTGTTGTTCTCTGGCTGATTGGGCTGCTCTGTAAACTATGAGCCAAAAATCCTGCAGCAGCCTGGATACAGTACAGATACTGTATACGGAGATATACAGACTGTGAGATAAGAACAGATTCTGTTACTCTTTTCACTCACCTCCCTCTGTCCTCCAATCTGCCCACTTCTTTTTCAGCGTCTGTCAGCCAGTGCGTCTGTCTGGAGTCACGGCGTCAGAGCAGGCAGGGTTCAGTACCTGAGAAGACAAAAGTTCAGAGGTCAGCAACAGCACTTAAGGATCATGTTCAGCTTGACTTCGGGGACACGCAGACCAGCTGACATCAAAGGCGAAGTAAAAAAAATGAGGTGCAAATAAGGATATGCGTGTCTACTTAAATAGTAATGTTAGTATCATGCATTTCCTTGACACAAACAGACAAGTATACGCACGTATACACACTCTCCACTGCTATCTATCTAAAGCAGGAGAGAGCTGTGCAGACACTGAAAGATGAGAGGTTGAAAGACTAAAACCTCCATTAGGCAAGTGCATGTTTAATCTCTGTGTGATAAGAGTAATTATTTTGCATTGAAGTATGACTGATTCACTTATGCGCACAGCAGACCCTCATTGTTACATTGCTTTCTTCTCTCTCTCCTGCAAACCTTACCAGAACGGTAAGAGGAGAGCTTGTGAGGGCAGAGGGGACGAGGCCTGAGGAACTAAGGCTGAGGAAATAGAAAAATGATATTTGAAAAGAAGCATGGATAAAAGAGAAGAGTACAAGAAGATATCATAGGAAGGGACAGAGCACTTGCTGACCAGAAAATTGAGACCCTGTCCCTGCCGAGGAAATGGACCCTTCTCTACTATTTGCATATGTGTTACTACACAAATACATGCACCCAACATCGAGTTCCACATTTGCTTTCCATGCAAACCGGTTACAGGGAATGAGCCTGAAACATACAGTATTGTATCACAGATTTTTAGTGAATGCTGTAGTTTATTCCTCGAGGACATGTCTGACTTTGACAAAAGCTGCCTATTAGCTTGTCCGCTGAATTCTCCCAACGTTCCAAAGCTTGTACAATACACTGCTGACGCTTACTCCTTTAAATTGGAACAGGAAAGTTGCTTACTTTAATTTGTTGTGATGGAAGTCCGACGTACAACCATACTGCAATAAGCACCATCTACAAACTACTTTGTATAAACTAATTTACCAACAGAAAAATGCTTTGTAGGTTTCAGCAGCTTCTTTTCTCATTTAAAACCTCTTTTACCTAACCACTATTGCTATAGTCATTTAAGACTTCACTGTGAAACAAAGCTACAGTGACACTAAAGAACAAGTTAAGAGCTACTGGCTGCTTTGCAAAGCACTGTTGTATCTTTTTTATTCACATTTTCTGAACATTAGTATAATTAGGCTGTGGCTTCTAGTTAGACCACAGTGTTCTCTCTCTTCTATTAGCTCAAACATCTTTAGGCACCATTAACGGACGAACCAGCTGGAGTCATTAAATAATGTTGTTGGGCTTAGTTTGTACTATTGTAAATCAATAAGAACAACCCTGATTGCTGGACTACAGGGAAATATCAAACTGCAGCATTTGTTTAGTATTTATGAGTGAAGTCAAGAAATGTTTGCAACAGCGATAATCCCAATAGACTATATACAGTGTGCAACAATGCACAACACTGTTCACAACACTGTGAATATGAAATCACATGTTCCCTTCTGTATAGCCAAGCCTGACAGTGATGATCCTGACAAACCTGATACAACAAACACACGGTGATGCACCCTCCTACAAATATGACACACAGGCACACAGCCAAGGAAATCAAAGCAGGACAAATCCACAGTGTTTGCTTTGTGTTGTTTGGGGAAGTGGTCACACCTTTTATAACTGAGCATAACTGAGGTGGGTGTTGGTCGGTATGATGGATTCAATGTTATGGTTCTGCAGGACAAACTGGTTTCCAGTTTGCAACTGACTCTAGTTACAACTCTGACACGCCCACATACAAATAAAACTTACAAGTACAGTACAGTACACAAGCACATACAATCAGTATTACTGTAGAACTAGAAAACCTTTGTGGTAATGAGCAAACGATAACCTCCGGGGCTGAAAAATGAAGCCAACCCAAAAGTGCCAAAAAAATGAAGTTCCTCAAATTGCCACCTGAGGCTGGTTCAAGACGCAAGCCAGTCCCCATAGACCCCCATGTGAGAATGCCCAACTTTACAGCAGAAATAAACATGTTTACAGCCTGGTACAAAAACAGTTTTGGTCTCTATAGCCAATTATATATAATTTTTATAACTCACCCAGTTGCATTTTATCAAGACTTAAACTTCTGCATAATCACAGGCGTGGACCCTACAAGAGTCAGGCTGTCTACGAGGTGTCCCCATAGTCTTAAGCCCCTTTCACACATGCAATGCAAACCTAAACTTGTCTAGACATTGAGCTGTATGTGACAATTCAAATGTCCTTATCTGTTGGATTAGACATTAAACAGACTTTATCCCGCCAGCTTGTACTTTAGTACAAAGCCCATGTAATGTCCGATTAAGCCTATGTGAGAATAGAGCAGGTTACTTTCGGGGAATTCACAGTAAGCGACACAAGAGGCTCGTGCGAAACCAGAAGAAAGAGAACATCTGAGGGTGAAGAAGATGGATTATTTACACAAAGACAGCAATGAAAATATCTCACTGGATAGATGATGAGATTTGGAAACTTCTGTTGGCAAGGGCCATGCCAAAATTGTCAGACAAATTCAAGGAACGGCAAGAGACTCATAATTTATAACAAAATAACGACATGCAACGTGAGCGCGGTGTAATACACTGCATGTTCTGCCTCCCGGTAGGTGTGAACGCCTCTGACACGGACAATCTTCTGTTGTGTGCTACATGTGTGAGAGCAAAACTCCAGGCAATGTCTGGACCTGATTCTCCGGACATTGTACAAGGTTCATGTTAGAAAATGACTTTTAAGTCAGATCCACTCCTCACTCCTCCACAGCTTCACTCTCTCGTAAAAAATATGGTCATTTTTGACTCCAAAAAACAGGAAGAAGACGCAAAAATCTTGGTTTCAAAATGGGAGTCTACAAACAACCTTATCGACATCAAATGAATCTTATTGATCTCTTATTGATTATTAATCTAATGAATCATACAATAAAAAGAGCAAACTATTCGGTACTTTGTGTCTTAAACAGAGTATCAAACTATGCCTGGTACAGTGTGCAAATATAAGAAACAAGAAGTTAAATGGGGCACATAGCTTGTGTTTTCTGTGAGTGCAGATCCACTGTCAAAAAACGTACAATCTGTTTTAGTAATTACAGTCTGATACTATCAAATATTACAAACTCTGCATCATATTGAAAATGGAGTTGACATATGAGTCAGATCACAAACAAAACTGTTGTATAAAGCGCACTGTACTGACTGATGTTAATATTACATCTAAAGACGATCTCTATCTAGCCATTTTTCACAGAAAATCAGGCAGATGTGTTAGGCAGGGCTAAAGTATGGCATGCAGATTAGACTTGAAACTCATTTCTCACACTTCAAACAGGCGTGGTGAATCGGTTAAAGATGGAGAATATAAAAAAAAATCCTCTGATATCAGAGATTTGTATTTCTTCCCTCTGTAGCGAAGCACTTGAGAGAGAGGGGTTAATGGAGACATACTGTCAGATAATGGTCTCCAGTGACTGACACGTGTTCTCAATGGAGTGCTCGTGAGAAGGAAAAATAAACCTTCAGCCGACAGCATTATCTAATTTGCCGATCCTTCACGTCTCATTTGTAAACCATTACCGATAGTGAGAAATAAGAAGCTAGGTGTCAAACTGAGAAGCAATGGTGCAATGGAGCATAAACAAAGACATAATTTTATGCTGCAGTAGGTGGTAGTAAGAACCTGGCTCAGAGCATAAAACACAACCCGTAAGGAATCGAGCCTGTTAGTGACAGATTGCCAGTGTCATGATTGTCACTTTTTAATCAGAGAAGCTGGGGGAAATGTAACCCAAAACGCATACTTGTGAACACACAAAAGTACACACCGACATGGAAATTTACACAAAAACCCATTGGGATTACACAGGCTTACATTACATCATTAAACACACAACCTGATGGGTTTGTTTTCTTGTCCATACATGGACTAAGGATATGCATTCTGGTCCACATGCTGCCCCAGTTTGATGAATATAACAGGGCAGAGCACTCTCTATCTACCTCCTTGAATAACGCTAAGCAATCTCCAGCTCTACGAGACTGTTCATCTCCACGCACAAGAATAAGGAACAGTCTCACCTACAGCACCTGTATTCATGGGATACATTTCACAACCTCTCAACCTTCGTATCGTCAGTTCGGGTTCTCGTGAGCGCAGGTGCCTTCGCAGCACCTTCATCTCCGGTGAATCACTCAGAGACTTCCTGATCAAAGGGGCTGTTTAATCAGCTTGAGCCCTCACAGTGTAATGTGTGGTGAATGATGATGTAGCCATTAGCCAGACAAGTAGTAGGGGACTACAGCCAATAATAATAAACTTAATGAAGTGTGAACACAAAACAGAGGTGGCTGTTTAAAGCAAATGGCAACTTTTAAATGACTGAACATTTTCGAAACTATAAAAACTGCCCAAAACGTTATGGCCCATACTGTAACATCACTGCCACTGCCAGCTCTGCAAAAAGGACATTTAAAGGGACAGTTCACCCCAAAATCAAAGACACATATTCTTCCTCTTACTTGTAGTGCTATTTATCAGTCTAGATTGTTTTGATGTGAGTTGCTGAGTGTTGGAGATATCAGCTGTAGAGATGTCTGCCTTCTCTTAAATATAATGGAACTAGATGGCACTGAGCTTGTGGGGCTTAAAGCACCAAAGCAATAAATCTGTAAAACTCAGCAGCAATGTCTTTTTCCAGAAATCACGATGCAGTTACTGATGATAATACACAGCGGCTTCATGGAGGAACTATTTTTTTTCTACCAAACTACACCTGCCAACCGTATCACTGTGCAGAAGGAGGCATGCATCTACTGCTAGCTCACCTAGCAACTCTTAGCTAGCTAACACTAACACTACAACTCAGCCAAGGAGGACAAAATTAGTATTTACATCTTGCGCTGACATGAGCACAAGCCTCTTGTCTAGGAGTAGATGCCACTTCCATCTGCACGATGATATGGTGGGCGGGTGTAGTTTGGTAGAAAGGACATGAAACCGCTCACAACAGGGTCTGTGGGTTATCTTGAGTAACTGGGTCATGACATCGCTGTTGTCTTCAACTGTGTGTTTTTGCAGCTTCCAGCAGCACAAGCTGAGTGTCATCTAGCTCCATAATATTCAAGAGAAGGCAGACATCTCTACAGCTGATATCTCTAACACTCGGCAACTAACACTAAAATAATCTAGACTGATAAATGGCACTACACCCTTTTAACTCCCTTTAAAATACACATTGCCATAGTAAAAACACCGAAGTCATTTGTACTGTCATTCTTGTCCAATGCTACCATTTTTTGCTTTGGTTCTTTGTTCTGAAAAAATTTATTCTCTCATTCATAATTACAACTGAAGCTGTAACACTGTCAACGATTCCCCTGGTTTCCTGTGCTATCTCACTACAGAGTGTTGGTTATCTGGTTGTCATCTGCTGTTATTTTAAAGTATGATAACGTGACTTCACTCTGTGTTGTCTCTAACCATCATTGCATTATGTTTGGCACTGTGCTCCAGGCCTCATTATTATCATGAAGCTAATCACAAAAATCTACTATCTCATAATTTCTTAATAAGGTTCTTAATCAGATTATTTTATTAATACTGCAGTCAAGTGAAAATGTGGTCATTTAGATTTTCTTCAGCGCTGAGCCTAAGAGAGATTGACGTGTCATGGGAAGCACATTAGTTGATCTCACTGTGGAGCACCAGAGAGCTTTCATAAAAATATAATAGACCATTCCGTTTAATTCTAAATTAGTTTTGCTATTCAATTTACGAAATATAAAATTAAAATGACAATCCCTTTTTAATATTCATACACTCTAATAGTAATTATGATGTGAGAGAGTATCCCTAACCTCGTTCTCAATTTAAAAATATTACATGTAATCCTAATCCAGATAATCTCCGTTATAAATCATTTTCATTACAGTGATGCTCCGGCACGCATGCTTACGATTTGTACGCGTTTAAAAAAAAAACAAAAAACAATTTTCTGAATTAATTCACTTTAAAGACTCCTGAGACCTGGATGTATGTGCGAGAGAGTCTGTGCATTTCCTAGCTCGAGGTGCAGGTAACCAGAGAAATAGTCAAAGATACAAAACACACACAAGCGTACAACCACAGAAAGCTTGAAGTAAATAGAGAACCACTTGCCTAAGAGGAACAAAGACCTCTCTTAACCCACAAATGCACATCTTTGCACTAGTTCACACACACATGCATGCATGCACACACACAAACAGCGGAGGAAGCCCTGGAATTGGTTCTCTGTTTCTATATTACCTTTACGTGGCAGGCTGGCCCATAGATCTCTCCTAACTTAGCCTTGACTTTGGAATTCCAGTCAGGAAACAACTTAAGGGTGAAGGGTGAGATGGGTTGCGGCTGAATGGAGTGTGGGTGTGGGGGTAGGTGTGAAGACAAATGGACCTGGTTTGTTTACAGAACATATCGATAAAATCCATGTTTGCATCCCTTCAAAAGCGACAGCGAGGTACAGATTGCAGCAGTGAATTAAGATGCTGTTACACGTGAAAGAAGCAGAGCGTGAGGCTGAGAGAAGGAACGTGGGAGGGTGTGGAGACGGAGGGAGAGGTGACAGGGAGTTTCCGTGCTCAGCCTGTTGTTCTTCATTCTTGTGTGTGCGGCCTCCTTCCACTCAACAATAAAAGCAATTTAAGATACAGATGCAGCCATTGCAGAGTAATTTGCAGCTGACTGCATTTCTTTATTCCTAGGAGCAAGTGCTCAGGGAAATCAAATAGCCTTCTCTTGTAAAAGGAATGATCTAGTGACCAGTTCAACTTTTGACTCTGAGAAAAAAACCCTCATCTGTTCTACTACACATAAATAATGAATAGGTTTAATATGACAAGGCCATACTGCGGGTTTGATTGAAGAAATAGAGAATTTCTATGAATGGTCCTGCTGTTAACACACCCAAACAACACACTCTGCTTTTGTATTGGTTTTGAAATAAAAGCCTTAAATTCTCTGAAGGCCCAAAGCCCAATTAGAAAAAGAACGATTTCAATTTAGAGAGCAAGACAGTGTAGTGCTTTTTCAGCATTGTATTTTTCCACTATCGATCAAAGGGTTCCTCTCCCCTTTGTTCTGCAAAAAGAAGTGAAAACCCAGATGCCATCTGTACTAAGTGAAACTGTGGTGCAGCAACTTTTTTGTTAGCTTTTCTAAAATGTTCCTTAAGGTACACGGACAGCCGTATCAATTCTGTTATTCAGTTTATTCAAGCAAAGCTGGTGAGACACCGAGCAAGCGCTGTAATAACAGCTGAACGCAATAAGTACACACACTTTTCTGAACTACACACCCATTCATACACTCACACACACAGAGCGAACCGCAGTCATTGGACGTGATCCGGCGTCGACAAAGACACCTCTGTTTCAAACATTAATAGAGACCCCCTCTATGTTATCCATACAGCTACAGCAATTGGTGCTGGTTTGCGGGCACCCTTGTGTGTCTAGGCGTAGGTCCCTAAAATCACATTCAGTGCTTGTTTAACACTAATCCATTCTGCAGCAGAACACACACACACATGCACACACACACATAGGACTCTATAGATGGTGCAAAGTGCCTCTGACACTACTGCAGCGTAGAAGGTGTAACTTAGACATCCTGTATGGAAACGCCAATAAACACTGACACACCAAGGAAGAACATAAAGAACACTGTCATATTATGGTGTTATAGTCATAACTCTCCTGTGGCTGACAGCATGCTGTGCAATACGGAAAGAATATGATATCATTATTTTTCCAAGTTGTAACGATATATGACAGGATGTTGTGAATCAGTGTAAATTAGAGCGAAGGCTTGCATGAGTATTTATGAGGTGTATATTTCCTGGGGATCCATTTAAGTATAGTGTTTTATCAAGAGCTGAAACAAGTATGGATTAATAGATTACTTCATCGACGAAAAATTAATCTGCAACTATTTTGATAATCTTTTAAATGTTCCAGTAATTTTTTCTAGCATAAATGCCGAACATATGTGAAAACAAACTGAGTATCCTTGGATTTTGGTTTGTTGGTTGGACCAAACAAGGAATTTAAAGTCAGCAGATTGGGCTTTAGAAAATTCGGACAGGCATATTCCATCTTTTTTTTTTAATTAAACGATTCATAAAGAAAACAGAGATGTTACAATACCATTTTTTTCTTTCTGATTCTGATATTTGAACTTGTGTATTCTATATCCTAGCCCTGTATGGATGTGAAATGATTACTTTCATTGTATGGCATGGCTCAAGTTAAACCCCAAACTGGTGGGACTTTCCAGCGTAAAATATTGCAAAATTGCTGACATTTTGCACTTTGCTAACATTACACTATTATCGGAAATCAATTCTTCTTCACCACAATAAAACAATAGTTGGCAGTGCATTTGTGTAGGCTACTGTTTTAGGGTGGTGATGATGAACTCATTTTCAGGAAAACTGCCATTTTATGCAGGTATGAAACTACTTTAAGTGTATTAATAAATAATGTGGTATCAGATTAGTGTATAGAGTTGCATACTCGCTGATACACAATCCAGCATTTGAGGCAGTATCAGAGGCATTTCCGATACTGATATTATTATCGAAGCAACTCGAAGCTCTCTAATAATGAGAGCACAGAAAACAGGTACATATCAGAAAACAGAGACCCTGTGTGATAGATACATAGCAACGAAGAACACAAGAGTGTAATTAAACTCTCAATGACACAGACACAAGACCTTCCCAAAACTGGGAGTTATTCTCTGAAGGCCAAATATGAACATATGTCTGTCTTTTAGTGAAACATTGGGCTTACATGGTCTATTTGATGTCACAGCTACTCTGCGGCTGCTTTGTATCTCCCCTGTGAAGTGTTTCATTTCATTCAATTAGCCGTGCCAGTGTATGCAACCAATGGATGCAATTCACAGCCTTTTTCAAGGTTTATAGACCGTGCTGCAGCGGGTAAACGCTGTGCTCACCCAGATCTATCATAACAGCCTGACAACTGACAGAGCGCTCAAACAGAACGTGAAAACGGCAGACAGACAGGAAGGGGAGTGAGGAAGAGAATTCTTGACTTCTTGTGTTTCTCACACCCACTCTTGTATCAACACACACACAAGCACACACGCACCAAATGAGAGTGACTAAGTCTCGCCCTAGGCTTCATACAGTCGCTCTTAACAAATTCAAGCCTTGCCCAATCATTTCCCTTCTCTCTGGGTTGCCATAGCTACAGCCTGCCTCCTTGTCTGTACTTTGGGAAGGGTGAGACTTTACCACTGTGTGTTTGTGTGCGTGTGTGAGCATGTGTGTGTGTGTGTGTGTGTGTGTGCTGTGTGGTAACCCCACCAGATGGGGGTCTTAACACTTCCTATCTGTCAACCTTACATTCACACTCCTGCTGGAAGCTGCGAGTTAGCAGAGAGGTGAGCCGCGCTGAGAGAAGGGAGAAAGTGTTGGATGTGATTGCTTATGACCCCACACGTGTCCTCCCATTCAGTACTGACACCATGTCTAAAGAGCAACAACACGGCTTTTCCTGTAGGGAGTATTGACTGTGCTCTCTTTTTTTTTATTAACTCTCAAATAAATCTGGCGAAAAATGTGACTGAAATCAGGAACAATTTTATTAAAGAATAAATAAACAAGATTATTTATTTGACCAGAAATTTGCTGCCAGCTTCTAAGGTGCATTCTATTTGCACCAGTAAGTCATGACTTCTGAGTTCCCAGTCATACATTTAAACTCTCATGCCCCCTGAAGTCAGTTTCTTACTCGGAAAGCTGTAGGAACCTCACCAACCCTGACCCCAGAAACCGATTTGGCTGCTCGGCGCATCAACAGTTGTGAAAACTGTGGTAATATTCTCTTCATTAGCACCTCTGTCATATTTGTGTCTCATTAGACAGATGTACACACAGTCCTGTCCAACTTCTATCTGTGGACATGTTGCTAAAGCATCTGTATGGCTAACAACATCTTGGTTTCTGACTTTAATTCGGGTGTGACATCAATCCCAGCTCCAACCTCCAACTCCAGAGCTGGACAGAATGCAGCACTTGACATTTTTTGAGGTTTGATGGCATACACACATTTCGGTGACATAAAAGTATTGAGTTTTGGTGACAACAGTTACGTACTAACGTTTTAAATATTAGGATTCGTTGCTTTTCTCTGCTTTATATGCTTAGAAGCCAAATATCTTTAGGTTTTAGACTGTTAATTGGACAAACTAATATTTTAAAGACCTCACCTCAGGCTCTGGGAGATTGTGATGAGCAGTTTTACTTTATTTTCTAAAACTTTACCCCACTCCTAATAATATCTAATATTTATTCTCTTTTTGATGGATGGGGATGATATCATGTATAGCATTGACAAAAAAGCCTCTCTTGGAGTGTGTGTTTGTTATGCATTATTAATTTATGATAAGACAATATGATAATCTCCCAAGATACAGTGATTCAGTGTTTACCAAACAAACACTGTCAATCTGTAGAGGGAAACAATGCAAAGATTTTTTAGAACAAGTCATTATGCCACTAAAATACAGGAACAGAGTACAGCATGGTTTGTGAAGCTATCACGAGTCAGTGGAGATGGTGAGAAATGAGTGTCTGTGTATATATGTGTGTGTGTGTGAGAGACAGAGAGAGAGAGAGAACATGTAACAGCACCCCAAGAGATCTCCTACTTCTGTAAACAGGACAAAGAAGGCAGGACTGACGTGTGAGAGATGGAACTGTCTGTGTGTGTGTGTATGTGTGCCCGCGCATGCTCAAGGTCCATGTGTGTCTTCAGAAGTGTGCTTCTCAATGCACTACACCAGATGTCACATTGCAAGCATGCCACATAGGTGTACGTGTGTGTGTTTGTTTGCTATCAGGTAGATGACAAGAATGATATAAACACTTGAGGATCAACATATCACTAAAACTCCCACCATCTGCCCGCCAGCAGACAAATATAAACACAGTCTTCTCTTACTCTGCGATTTCTTTATCTCCCTGCATCGCTCCACTTTTCTCTCTGTTCTCGCTCTCTGCAGTCCTGCCATCCATCATCATTAGGAGGCGAATAGATGACCTGTCTACACCTGCAACCACTCTCTGTCCCTTTACTCTCTGGAGAGAGAGGAGAGGAGAGGAGAGGAGAGGAGAGGAGAGGAGAGGAGAGGAGAGGAGAGCGGTTGGGAAAGGGT
>JAPZEB010000011.1:12829274-12844041 GCA_029783705.1 Chaetodon striatus | reverse complement strand
AATGTAGAAATAAATTTAATATTAATATATAATTTTTTAAATATTATTATTATTGTTATTATTTACTGATATTATTATTTACTGGCCTGTTTAATTATCAACTTTTATTTATGTATTTATTTCCATATTTGTTCAAACTTTTTTTTATCATTTATTCTTTTATTTATTCTGAGTTTCAGCATTAATTTATTCTTTAGTGTATTTATTTTCCACATTTATTCATACACTTATTTATTTACGTATTAATTTAAAATTTCTGTCATTGTTTTTGTATTTCTTTGTTTTCATATTTATTTTTTATTCCTGTATTTATTCATATATCAATTCTTTTTATGTCATTATTCATTAATATACTCAGATATATATATTTATATATTTATTTATGGATACGGAAGTCATTTTTCATCCTCCATACATCTCTTCCTCTCTCCACTAATAAACAAAGCCTTGACTTTAACACATACACTTGCCAGCCTCTCTCCCATTTTGCTTCCTAGTTCTTCTCTCACAATTAACCCCGGGTCTTTTGTTGTTGCTTTTCTGCCTCCATAAATACACATTTCTAACACACCCCTCTAAATCAGTAAACAAAATTTAATGTGTAATACACTGCCAGTTAATCTATTCATAATGCAGCATTTAATTACCCAGCAGTTAAGCAATGTGTGACACAACTTGAACTGATGATAATGGCGGTAAAAGTGACTGATAACCTTATAGGAATATGAAGAACCCGAGTCATTATATTTTGGTCTGTATTTTTATCAGTGGCACAAAATCAGTCCCTGATTAATTTGATATTGCGCTCTTAAAACATTAGTTAATTTACTGGGCCTTCAAAGCCATTGTTTAATTTGATTTTAATTTGGTTAATTTACAAACTAATTCTCAGTGATATTGATGTCAAGTTACTCAATTATTTTATCCGAGGTTTTTGGTCACACACGTTCCATGTCATAGATTTTTTGCAGGGTCTTTCTTTTCTTAAGTCTTATTATTTATGCATTATCTCTCCATTCATATTTTTTTGTTGACTGTTCAGCACCTCTTCTTTTTCAGTCATAACTTTGTCCCATTCCCATCCATCAAATGCATGCCACGTCTATTGAAGCCTGTGCACCTATCTATTATGGCACAGCATAATTATGTGGTGCACCTGGAAACAGTTTAGCTAAATGAGAGCATAACTCCACCTTTAAACTTTTCCTAAAACTTATTTTCTTCTTATCCACTCTATCTGCTCGGCTGTTTGTGCAGCAGATCTGAGGATTAAAGATTATTTGTTTACATAACCACACAAAACCAACCATTTTCAAATGATTTTCAATATTAAAGCTATTTTCAGATGGACTCAAAATTAAAAGACGCTGTGAGGCTTTTTCACAGTGTCTCTCTCACAGTTTTTAATCTATGAAATGTAATCCCATGCAACAAATATTTCATGGTCTGCTGTGTTTCCTGGGTTTTTACCAATGCCCCAGCCAACACCGCAGCTATAAGAGTAACCCATAAACCATACAATGTGCGTTGGTCAGCAGTTCTCAGCAGTAATTAAAATCTTTATTGATGAAGAATGCAGTAAGCATACTAACTATTTTGCAGACTATTCATCAGGCTACTGTACGTACTACACGACCTCTGTGTGTGTAGCGAGAGCCATACATCTAGAAGACAAATGAATAGGAGCGCTCTTACACTGGGGGATGTCACACCTGTGTATTCTCTCTTGAACTCAAATAGTCAGAACGTGCAATTTTTCTGACAATATAAAGCGATAATGTGAAAAATGAGTATGGAAATGAGGTAAAGGTCAATCCACTGCTGAATAATCAATCTCACCTTTACCTCTTTGTTCCCTTTACCTGCCATGTTTCTGCTAATTCATAATCTTTCTTGTTAACTGTATGCAGATTACCCGATCTCCACTAAATCCATACATGACAGTGCCTGGATAGATATTTAAAATGAATCTAGAGCTTAGAATGATTAAGAACTGGAGGCCTCAATGGATTAACCTGCAGGGTTGGTCTGAAATGGGCAGGGCTGCTTCTTGGCTGGCTGACGGGGCAACAGAAATAGCTTGAGCTGACTACAGCATATGTAATGCACTGCAGCAGTCCTGAAGGGTTCCATGTTTTTGCATCCAAACCACCTGCTGTATTTGTGTTTGCGCATAAGAAAAGCTTCATGTGTTTGTGAACTGGAGTGTACATGCGATTGTGACAAGGGCAAGGCAGGGCTCTGGCGTGTTTATGGATGAAAAGAAGAGAAATACTTATGGGTTAAATAACTCCCACAAATCTTAATGGTGCAGTGGTACTCTGCAGTCTTTTAAACCGCGGGCCCAGGGACAGTCTGTCCTCATGAACATAAAATACAATATTATCCTTGTCAGGAGGAGGCCTTTAGTTGAAGAAACACTGCACTACAGTGTTGCTACAGTAGATCTTTGACAGTAAATAACATCTCAGACGTCACTGGGAGAAAGCACTATGTAGCTTGGCTTCTGTAAGCCATCTATGGGTTTTTGTGTATAAGTGGAAAATTGAAAAATTGTTGGAATGTGTTTCAGCTGTGAGATGTGTAGACCTTAAAAGCTTTAAGGTTATTGTGAGCTTAAACTAAGGAATGTGCTGGCAATATCACTCTCAGCCACTGCAGATACAAACGAATCAAAAACTTGTAATTCAAGCACTATCTGTAGTCGTTCCTCCTTAATTGTTATTCCTTAAAATGTCAATATTCCAGACTGCATCATTTTTTATAGCTGCTGTTTTTGAAGTAAAAGTATTCACAGTCAATAGTTAATGTGTCTGAATTCTGTCAGCACGGCTCAATGTTCTATTTTTTGACTGACAAATGTGCCATATGCAAAAACACTAAACTATGCAGAAGCTTCTTTTTAACTACCGGGACAATAAAAGTCTCTTTGTTGCAGTTTTGCAATAAAATATATGGTCATAAGAATGTGTTCATGATAATTCTGTATAACTTTACTGCAACCACAGCCTCTAACTGCAAGCTGTACCCCACAAGTACGGGACATGTGTTTGTCCATGTGTCTCTGCAGTATTTTCTTGTATTTCATCAACTGCATAACTACTAGTGGCGGGTTTGAATCAACAACAATTAGCTCCTACTGTATGTTTCTGACAGAAAACAATGCTGCGTATTGTTTATAATCCACTGACTGAAAAGAAGTTTAAAGTCCATAAGCATTAAAACAATAAAGCCATTTTATGACTGACCGAGAGGTTAAACCTGAAGTCTGCCTTCTTAACAGAGACTTTGCTATTTAAAAAAACATTTTGCTCAGAAAATCCAACGCACTTTACTGAACCAACAACTCCGACATATATACAGACCTGTGTGTGTGCATTTACCTGAAACAACTTCGCAAATAGACACAGGTTGGTGTACAGCCTACACATAATCCACAGATAAAGTCTGAAGTCTGACTGGGACTACACAGAGTGAGAAAATGTAATTCTGTCCTCTGTGATAACAGGCCCGTTCATTCAGCAGTGCTGAAATGACCACATGGTTTAAAATAAGCCTCACCTTTACACAGGAGGCAGTATGGTTAACACTTTATGAGAAAGGGAAACAGGAAGTTCCTATTTAGCATGGCTGTATGGTAACAGAGATGTTTGTGTACGTTGTGGAGAACAATGCACACAGTGTTCTTTTTGAAACGAACAACAAACATTGCTACAAATATGTATTAAGAATAAGTGGGGCAAACCAGGGATGGTTGTAACCTGGGAAAAATGTAACACTTTCAATTTCTCCAACCAAAAACAGGCTACAAATCACCTGACTAACTCTGCACATGCTCAATTTAGTCCTTATTTATCCTGTGAGTAAGAAACAGACAAGTTTTTAAGGAAAAAAAAAAATTTAAGGTAAGAAAGTAATTTTTTACTTGATTTTTGTAGTAGCATTGCCTGCTTTGTAGTTTAATCAATCAAACTTTCAACACATTTATTGTGTGACTATGTAGATATCTTTCATGCAAGCTAATGTTTTCGCTGCTAGCTGTAATGTAACTTGGCTTGTAGCAAGAATGGCCTGGGTTAGCTGCAACAATATGTGTGAAAATGCAACAAACTTTTTCATGCAAAGTTGTCAGTACAAACAAGAACAAACACACACAGACAAGACACAAATACAAGAGAGCAAGACAAGTGCAAACACACATAAACAGACAAACTGACACAGACACGACAGTTATGTTAAGAAGTCATTTCTGTGTTGACTAAAAAGCTTTTGATGTCTTGAGTTTTTGTCATAACCATTACTTCATTATGTTACATTTCATCCCAGGCTGTGTTACAACTAACTCAGATTATGGGCTGGATTGAAACATTTCACACCTTGTGTTTCAGACTAAACCTTTAGCACCATTTAACGACAGACACGTGTAACTGGGGAAGGATATCATTAAGATTTTATAGATACTACTACTCTTATTAATACTTCTTCTCGATTTGGCACTTAATTGATGCTCTTATCGACTCTTTTACATTTCTAAATGATTGTTTTTTTAGAAATTATATTAATTCTAAAAAGGAATAAATTCAGAACAAGTTTATTAAGTATTTTTAATATATTAGTCACTATAAGTCATTCCTCCTGTCCTCTGTCCTGCTCCCTCTCTGCTGATGTGATCCACTGCATGCAGCTAACATTACCACTGGTAGAGAGAAGAGGGGCTGTTTGTGCCAGCCAGCAGTTTAGTTTAAAAGAATCTGCCCAATTTTAAGATAAGCCGCAAACTAAGCTTAACAGTTGGACTACATACAAACAGCTGTCATTTTGGCCTGTGCTTTTCTTAAAGTGACTGTGGACAGAGCATACTGAAATATCTCTGTCTGCATGTTTACATGCTCGTGCTTGCCGAACACAGGCGTTGATTAAGTGCTGGCTTTTTACTCGCAAAGGTTAAATCGCACTTACAGTAAGGAGCGTAGATGTTGTCAACTCCAGTAATTTTCCTGTTATCCTCACTTTGTTTCCGTCGCGGCTTCTTTGCTGTTCACTGACTTTATTACTTTATTGTTGTGTGTGACTGTGTGTATCTGTGGAGAAGGTCAGCCCCCGTACAGAGCACAGGTGAGAGGTTGCAGGATGGCAATTAGTTCAAATGTTTAAAGGCACCAATAAAAGAACTGATAACGTTGGAGCTAATCAATATGGTCTTAGATAATTTAGCCCTGGGGCTCATTTAATAGTGGTTTCAGTACCAATCTCTACAAGTAACTAGATTGTGTCACACTTTGAACACACTGGTTTAAAAGAGCTCCAAGATACACATAGAAAATGTTACAACTATTCCCTGTCTCCCCTAATCATACAACATAAGGCAGTAAACATGTTATTAAACTGCCAGCCGCTGTGTAACTGCAATATTTAGAGGAAAATATGGTGACAGAAAATGAGATAAACATGGCTATCCTGAAAAATAAAGCTAGTACAGTAGCAAGCATGCAGGCACAAAACCATTATGAAGGCTTCACTCAAAGGCTACAGCACATCTGGCAGGGGACCACCAATGTTATGCCAGTGCAGACATTTGAACTGCCAAATATCAACATAAAACACACAGCACAGTTGGCTAAAGGTAGTATCACTAATTAATAGGGGTGCAAGAAAAAAGGTCAGTAATCAGTGCTGCAGTGATCAAATTACCATCAATGATGCAGAGTGATGATAATAATTTATCACCATCAATAATTAACGATATAAGGACACAAAATATCGAATCAATCTTCCTTCTTTGTGAGTAAACTGATTGTTTGCTGTTGAGAAACAAGCCCCCTCCTCTGCAGAAGATTAGAGATGGAAGAAGGATGCATGTGAGTGAAGACACACACTGATCTGCTGCCAAATAGTGCGCCCACAGGTGAGCCCTGCTCCGCACAGAGGAGGACCCGCCCCCCTCTGCTACAGCCGAGCAGCCTCTGCTCCCCTGTGCCACCCCTGAGTGCTGCTTTCTCTATCCACCCCTCTTTAATGATCCCATCGTGCTACACTGCACATCTGTCCCGAAAATGCTTAACCTTAATTCGCCGGCGCTGATTAAGATCCCCAAATCAACATCTTTGTCCTGGAAAACAGCTGCAGGGAAAAACACCCCTGCTAAGACACACTGAACACACGCCTGCAAATCCAACGTGCCTGCGCTGATCTCTCTTCCATGCACCTTTAATTTCATTTAGAAATCTAATTTGGGACGATAATAACTCGCCTCTCAAGTTTGCTGGTTGTTTGGGTCGGTCCATTACGGTCAGCAGTAACGCGCCGTGCTTTCTGGCATCCTGAAACAGACATGTCCCGAAGGGGATGTTTCCCCCAGTCTGATGGGCGCGCAGCTCTGCCTGTGAGGGGAAGTTGTTCAGACAACCCATTTCCACACTTGATGTTTAGCTTGTTTTCCCCCTGACGTGCCCTGATAGTGGTTTGGTGCTCCTCTCTTTGCAGTCTACATCTTCTCGTCATCATTAAGCGACCCTCAGTATCGCAGATAGCGGTGCGTTGCAGCGGTGATAAAAACCTGGCATGGATTCCCAATTAACTGCAGCCTCCACCTGCATCAGCATCGTATTTCACTTAATTATGCAAACCAGCTCGGGAGTTTCTTTCTCCTTTCCTCTTGCGTTCCCCTAACACAAAACACTGCATACATAGCCACAGAGTTTTCCTCCTCAAGCAGCTCCTAGTCCCACCTTAATCTATTGTTCTCCCCAAATCCACGCTCAATTAAATGCAATCAAATCATCACTTCATTCAAAGCAGCTCTTACATCCCAAGTAGCAACAACAAAAAACAAACATTAAAAAAGCCCCAGATTATGTTCTCTATCCCTTGCCAAGGCTGCAGATTAAAAAAAAAAAGAAACCAAATTTTGAAATCAAAAGCTTTTATTAAACCTTTTACTATTTTGTGGTCTTAATCCAGCTGCTCAGCTGCCAAGCTGCAGACCACTGTGGACCACTGTTCAAAACCAACAAACACACAAAACCGGCTGTGTTACAGTGAGTCATTGCTGTTTTTCCAGTGGCTTTTTAGGCACCCAACATGGGTATTTTTTGGCAACCTGTCTGCTTTCTAGGCAGGAAAATCGGTTGTTTTTTGACAGACATGGCTGCTTTTCCTGCTGAGATTATGCCCCCCAAACCAGATATTTTAAGCCATAACATGATCTTTTCCTAACCATAACCAAGTGGTTTTTGTGCCTAAACCTAACCACAAGTATGTTTTAATAATGACATGCAAATGTAAGGAATCTATAGTTTACAGAGTTTGCATGTAAAAGCATCTTTGGGCAAGATACTGAACCCCAAATTGCTCCTGATGGCTGTTTCACTGGTGTGCAAGACCGTGTGAATGGTAACTGAGTAGCAGGTGGCACCATGCATGGCAGCCTTGGCCACCAGTGTGTGACTGTGTGTGTGTGACTGTGACGTAAATGTAGCGTTAAAGCGCTTTGAGTGGTCAGAAGACCAGAAAAGTACTATTTACCATCTGCAAAATAAGCCTGACACGACAGCAGAGAGACGGAGATCAAGAATTACACACTACAAACAACACAATCATGGTTACCTTGAGTCCAACACTGTGGACGAACATGACAGAACAGCCAGTCCATGTACCAGCCAGTGACACAGCAACCATTATAAAGCCTAAGTAATAAAAGATCTGATGTGTTTCTGATATCGAGCTACTGGTACAAAGGCAATTCAAACAAAGACAATCATTACTAACTAAATAAAAGAGAACATTTCAGCACCATGGAGAGCAAACATCCCCCACTAATGGCACGTTCCAGGCAACCCGTAACCCGTGTCTTTACAACCTTCTACTCGTGAAAGTGCACTGGAATGGCAGTCAAACCCGTAACTTACCATCCATGAACTCTTACCAGATCGATGTACTCCCAGTTACGCTCTCTCTAATGTCACACAGCCCTCTAAACAACAACGGCAGCCCCCATGGATGCGGTGCTGATGCAGGTGATACACGGCGAGAAATAGACAAAAAATAACTTTAGGGAAATGGCTGGTCTGGGGTCTCTAACGTTGGAGAAGGGCCAAATAGATTATTATAGCAAGGTATTGCTCTAATGTTAATGTTAAATCTGCTAATGCATTATTGGCAGCCACTCTAACAGCTAGTTTCCAGTGCAAGAACAAATCAATGCAAAATACGTTTCCAAACATACAGATAATGTAAAATATAAGCAGCATTATATAATATACACACAGTTCTCCATGAGTACAGCATGTCAGATCAAAGCTTGTCAAAAAAGCAAATACCAACTAAGCTGCGAAACACACTTTATTTCATATGGACTCACCAGCAGCTGGTACAGTTGCAAACAGGAAGTGTCAGCACCCATTAAATGCACGTTTTAATCAAATAGTCTGTGTTATGGGTCACAAAATATATTACAACTCGCAGTATATTATTGCATCACTCAACAAAAAACAGCCTCTCTTCTCACAGGACATAAGTACTCAGAGGAAACCACATTTTCTCCGATTTGGAACAAGTGTCCTAAGGTTCGGATGACCGATTTTAAAACAATGTTGTGCTGTAAACTCAGTACAGTATGTTTTATGACTTTAGGGAGAGACAGCACCTCAACAGATTACAGCGTCAACGGATTATAACGCAATTGAGACATATTTCTCTTTGATTAAATAGGAAACGTCACTATCATGGTCTTGCGTTGTTATCTTCCTCGCTTGCTGCTCATTCACACTGCAGCACCAAATCATATCAGCCCTGTTTAGCAGCTCTACACTGGCTGCTTTTTTAGGTTTAATTTACTGATAACCAAAGGCCCCCCAGGCGACATATCAGACCTCTTTTATGAGCCGAGGCACAGTTCGGTTTTCTCAGCAGAGCCCTACTGCTTGTTCCATACACTGAGCTGCTAACAGAGGTGACTGAGCCTTTACTGTCGGAGCTCTCAGGCGTTGCAACTTCCTGCAAGAAGAAGCTCATGCTACCAAGATTATGACACGATATCAGTGTGACTGGGTCCGTTGAGAATGGGAACAGAAGGGGGTGTTGCAGGGACACTGCACTGCTCAGCCTTCTCGAGGTGTCGTGTCTCTAACTCAGTGAGTCATTTGTGAAGGAAGGTGCCCACTTGATAACCACAATGTCATGCCTACACTCGCTCAGGCTGAAAGCTAGAAGAAGCACTGCAAGCGGTTAGTGTCACTGTCAGTCTGATGGTGCCGTCAAGCTTGATGTTTGTTTGATATAGTTTAACTCTGAATAGGACCTCTGTGTGAGAGCTCGCCAATCAAAGCTACGCCTGTCAGTCAAGTCGGTGTCCAATCCCAGGTGCACGCTGCATGTTGGAGCCAGCGTGATGTGTGGATTTGACTGTTTTACTGCGTTTTGAGCAGACAAGAGAGACTGTTTGGAGAGATCTGTGTGGGAGCTGTCAGACTATAGCTCTAATGAGCTGTGGATGAAAAGCCAGTGAGCTGGGCCAGCATAAAAATTCTTTATTCCAGTATAAGGTACATCCAACAGTAGCCTGGGTATGGTTCACAAAACAAATGCGTTACAGAGTGCAGTAAATGCTTTACAATGTTCTTAAAAACACTACTTATTTACAAAGCTCTTTTCTCAATATCATCTGTATCATTATTTAATAATCTATTCATGGATTAAATAAAATAGCGTATTCATGTGGCTCTTACTCTTCTCACCTACGCATTAAACCCACAGCGGAGTGCAAATTACTTGAGACGCACTGAGCCTATTGTTGAAGGTTGTTACACAGAAAAGTGAGAAAACACAAGCTAAAAATATAAATTACAACATGTCATCACTGAAAAAGATCTGAAATACATTAACATCACAAGCTGATGACAAATACTCATGTAAAGTTCTGAAGGTGGATTTTATTTTTAAACCTGACCCTTGGATTGAGGTAAATTTCCATATAAAAGGAAGTCTGCGAATGTAAAAGTATAATTTTCCAACATGTCACAGATGGCTTATTAATTCAGGCATTACCATACAGATGCACACAAGCAAAGACACAACTATTTTTACACATCTTCCTTCCTTTTCTTTTCACAGCTACACACATGCATGGGCAGCTGGCTGAGTGGAGGCTGCGCGTACGCAAGTCAGGCTGACAATGATGTGTGTGCTGGAGTGAGACGATGATGTGGCTCCGAAAGATCTCAGGAGAAATATGGTGAAGCTTCCCTGCAAGTGCTATGTGTCTGCTCACAGGCATGTATGTGTGGGTGTGCGTGTGTGGAAGAGTGTGTTGCTCCGTTGCGTCCTTTTCATCCCTATCCTCCCAGCAAGCACAACAAACACGGGTGGATACACCTCGCTAGCTCTCAGGCATATGACACGAGTATGTTTGTCTTGTACTGTACATTAATATCTTTGATTCTACAGTCTATATAGTCCATGAAGTCCAACATATACATGTACCAACCTTACCAGCACAGAATTTTATCAGTATACTGTCAGTAATACTGTACATGCAATTTTTTGCCTGATTCACCAGGCTGTCGGTCAATGCCGGGCCGTCTGTGAGCATCTGCGGCCTTTGTTTTTGCGTCACTAGTCGGCCCTTGTCAGCTTTTTTTCTGCCAATTCAGCATTTTAATCATCGTTGGAGACGTGGAGCCCGTCGGTGGATAAACTCACTCTGATTTGCAGTTCAGCATGAAAACAGAGACGGAAGTGAGGAAAGCAAACAAACAGCTTAAGTCAAGATGGTGTGAGATCAAATAAACTTGTTATTTATTTAGCCATTGAGCTCTCCAGCAGAAACAGTTTGTAATGGTTTGTGTTATTGTTCGCTAGCACACGGTCAATATGCTTTGTTCTTTCAACTTTGGGTTGTATTGTTACTGTGTTAACTGGCTAACTAGTGTCTTGAATTTGTCATGTTGGTCCTGCAGTCTGCAGTTGGCCATTAGCTGTAGTCTTTGCAGTGTGTTCAGGTGCAACTTTTTTGGCTGAGACACAAGCAATGTGAGGCAACGCAACAATCAGCCTTCATCACCACTAATTCTTTGATGTTGGTTTGGTGTGTCTGGGCCTTATTATGACAAGAACCTTACTGTAAGTTATCAGAGCCCAGAGTGATGTCTTCAATTTTTTCATATTAATAACCTTTTCAACATTTGAGAAGCTTTAATAAGTGTATCTTGGGTGGTTTTACTTTATAAAGCCCTTAAACTATTGATAAGCTGTTATCCAATAACTGCATGTCAGTTGCCTAAACAACGACAAATCAGTTCAACACCAAAAACAATGACACATTTTAGCTTTAAGCCTTGAAAGAGAGGTCATGTAGAGAGGTAACATATGTCCATATGTGTCAAAATCTAAAGTCTCTCTCAGTATTCAGCAAAGGCACTGTAATATGCAAAAAAACTGTGTCAATAACATGCAGCTCTGTGGAGACGTGCATGCTGTTTGTGATCCTCTTCCTCCACTGGTACACGTGTCAGCGTAGGCTGGTGTGTGTGCAGAGGAGAGAGAGAGACTAGAATCCCATAAATCCTACTTTATTAGATAAACTTCCTAATCAGATAAAGAAATCTCACACACCCCCATGCACACGCACACACACACACATACAGAGACCTACACAGCATCTCACTGATAATCTCCATTACCAATTACGGGGTGATACGCCACAGCTTAACATGAAAGCAGCAATTAATCTGCTAACACCGGTCACTGGGTCATTGTAGTAGAGAGAAAATATCGCCTGCAGGCACACATATGCATGCACACAAAGCCAAAGTATCATTGAGATATTTAATTGTTTTTAAGTGAAGTATAATTTTTCCTCATTTCTCGAAAGAAGCAGGTCAGATGTAGTGGGGTTTTTATTATGCTTATTTCCATTTAGTGCTTGTGTTTGCAAACTGTGGTGAACAGCTCAAATTGGTCCCAAGACTTTTTCTTGTAGTTTACTTTCAAAGCAACACAAATGCATTAGATTGGTGTAATGGAGACAGATTTGCCTGCAGTTCTTTGTGGCTAGGTTTTAGACCTCTTGTGCAACAGAACAGCACTGAGAGATGATGCTAGAGCAACTACTTTATATCTACGTATAAACAACGTGGTAACAATGGCTTCAAGTCCATCCATGGGACGTTTAACACTGTTGTCAAACGCAGATTAAGGCAGACTGAGCTGGATTATGCTTTTCAAGGCACCAACTACCACAAACAGACACTACAAACCTTCAACAACAGCTGGCATTGTTTTTCACGTTTGTTACCAAAGAGGGTAGCCAACAACACTTCATCTGCTCTGTGTAATGCGTTGACAAGAAAAATGAATGGAAAGACTTAACTGTGACAGAGGAAGCTTATAAACACAGCATATAACACCGCAGGCGGTTCTTAATCAATGTTGGTACTTATACCAATAAAAAAGTAAAGTGCCCTCATATGAAGAAAATGAAAGAGGAAGTCAGGGGACAGTATACGGAGCGGTAAAGTCAGCATAGGTAGGTGGTAGAGGTGGTGGTCTGGGTTAAACAAATGCAAGACTTTGACAAAAGAGACCACAGTTTGTGTCCTGTGTAGTGTTTCCCAAACATTTATAACTATTAAATTATCTGCCGCCATGTTTTGACTTTATTTTTTTGAAAATAGACTATAGAACAGATATTGCTCTACACTCTGGGAGCGCAGAGCAGATTCTGGGCACAGACGAAGCAGTAGAAAGTAAGGAAGTGAAAGTGAATCTTAACAGTTCATTGCGCTGGACCTAGAAGTTTACTTTCATTTACAAACACCTGCTTCTCTTAGTCATTGATGTGATCAGCTCTTATCAGATCAGAAACCAAACATCACCACTGAGTTATTTTAGGTTACTTACTTATGTTATGTCTCGTTACATAGCTTAAATAACGTGACCATGCCCAGCTATAATTATTTTCCGTAACCTAATTGACAGGGGCTCTAATTTGTAAGCTATACAAACTGTTGAATGAGGATACAATGCACACTGTGATTAGCAAACAGCCTTTTACTTTGTATAAACGGCTACAAATACAATTTACTAAAACTTCTCATGTAGTTACTCTCATTTAAAAAATACAGCGTAATGAATAATTAGCATACAAAAGCATCATATAATAATAAATATATGCATTACTCTTGTATAAACTTCCCAGTACAACCACGGTCTTCAACCACTTGTTAGAGGAAATGAAGTTGACCGTCTTGCTCTACGGCACCTTGACAGTGGTTTGGTTCAACTAAATTTGTAAAACAATACTGGGATTCAAGCTGGCATCCGTCCAGTAACAGTCCAAACATGGCCTGCTTGGTTTGAATAAATAGCCTGATCTTCCGGGAAGTCTGCATGAGGGCAAGCTATGGTTTCCCTGATCTAAGCTCTTTTTGAGGCAGTAAGCAGAGCTGGGACATTAGAGGAGGGGGATAGGGGAAGGTTGTGTGTGTGTGCAGAAAGCGAGAGAAGAGAACTTAGTTCGCCTGGGGTCTGTGCAAATGGGTTATCAACATGTGAACGTTATATGCGTTATATGTTACTGTCAGTGTGTGCGTGAGACTGAGTGCATACAAGGCAGAGCAGAGAGGTGACACTCACAGTCTGAGTGATAGAGCAGATGGCCGTCCCATACCAAACTGTCAAACTGAAGACACTCTATTCACCCAATCCATCACTCTGTCGGAGGATGTATGCATGCACATGCATGTTGTGATTTTGCTAACACTACAGAAATGCAATATTCTGATTATTTTACAATAATATGAGACAACTGGGAGCAAAAGAGGACGCAGCTTTCATGTCACACTGCCAGCAAAATGGCTTGTATTTAAATCCAAATCCATAAATCGTGACTGCACCATTTCACCCCGCATGTCAGAATCCATTTATATACATATTCATCCACTCCCTTGAGCCTTTCTTCAGCTATCTATTAGATCATGTAGGCGAAATTCAGGTGGTTGGGTAAGTCAACTTATGAACAATTAATACCTTCATGAAGCTCTTAACTTCATCTACAATAGGCACTCACACTAACCACGTTATGGGTAAGTGTGCAACTATAACTGGATGTAACTCATGCCCTATTTTCACATCCTCCACTCACTGATGACTCTTTGTTTCTATTTAGTTTGCGTGTTTCTTCCACATTAGATGCAGTACAAAGCGGTGATAAACAGAAAGAATTGCGAGACAGGAAAGCAAACAGCATCAGCCTCCACCATTAAACTACTAACATCCCTTTACAACCGAGACATCAAAGTCTTGGACAAGCAACCGCTAAGATATCATCACTGCAGTATCCTAAATAAGTATACTCTTCTCAGTTTTGACAATTTCATTAATTACTCCGACCCCCCACTTACTTCTAAATGTCTCCACCATCGAGCTAGATGACACATAATTAGTGCAGAAATAACTGTTGTGGAACTGCGCTCTAACAAACCCACCGATGCAAGAAGAAAGGCACATTCTTAACTCTCCTCGCCCACATGTCCATCACGACAACCTCCTTCCTGGTAAATCCATCATCACATCAGCGAGTGAAATGGAATAAGCAGAAAGTGGACTTCTAAAAGCTTCCCTTCATATATACGTCCTTCACCCAATGACACTATGGTGCATTTATCAAAAAGTCAAGCGACATGTGGCTCAGATTTTGTAGAAAAATGTTGTTCTTATAAACTTCAATCAATCAAGTGAGCGTGTTCATACTTATTCCTCAAATTATAAG
>JAPZEB010000011.1:12796211-12806754 GCA_029783705.1 Chaetodon striatus | reverse complement strand
CCTGGCTCACCGGCTGCAACATAAAGGGAGACAGACACGAGGTGGCGGGCTAAAGAACTTAATTATTTAACAAAAACAAGCAAACCAATAGAATAACTGGGAATCAGTGAATCAGTGGTGTAGTGCATGTATGGGTGCAGGTGGATGTGTGTGTGAAAGAAACAAAAGAACATCAGAACGGTCACATGCTGCTGAGGTGCTGTCTGTTCAGGTGATGGCAGGAGAAGATAGAGAGAGAGAGAGACTGCAGGCTGAGGAAGATATTTGAAGGGGAAGAGCACACCGGGCCCAGGTGTGCCCCATCCCGCTAACGACCCTCCTGCAGACAGAGGAAGGAGCAGCAGCAAAGAGAACAAAACTGGTGTAGGGAGGAGGGGTCGTCACAACAATTACGAGTCTTAATGACTCCTAATCAGAGATTTGTAAGGCTAATTTATCAGCAATGTCCTGCATCAAATGTGCATGTATCTGCAGTAATCTATGATGAAGTACTTATGAGGTAGAAGGAAGTAAGTATGGCTGTAGTTCTGTTTTTCAAGGACCTTTGGTGCCACCCAGAGGATGATTAACATATGATAAGGAGGGATCTCCCTCAAACTGTTTATGTATTACATGAATTGATCACACTGAGTCTTTCTGGGATGCTAGGAAGTTCACTGAGCCAGATTACATTGAGTCTGCAGGGGTAGACTTGTACAAGAAAAAAAGTTTTTCAGTTTAGGATGTGTGTGTGCATTTACAGAGCCCTTTGTTCCCAGATTTAGAAGTTTAAAGTTATGCTGACATAATAAAATCAGACAGTATGATGATGAAACAAGTGTTAAAGTCTGAATTATTATCTTCAGGACAACTTTGGATGGAAAATAGAGGAAAATGCACAACAAACAGTTGTTGCTTTTTGACATTGCAGGATGATGTTAAAATGATATTTTCATTTTCAGCAGCTGCTACTGCCTTTAATAAAGGGACTGTTTGAATGTTCCAGAAATACCGAAGTCACAGAGCTACCTTTATATTATGCCTTCACACTTCACAGTTTCATAGCTACGCATACTGGTGTGGTTCAGTGTTGACAGGAAGACGAAAGGCATCTTTGCAGAAGCCGCACGCCTGAAACTCAACAGGAAGTGAAAGCCCATGAAAGCATGTGGCTCACGCTTAACACCATACAGACTAGTATACACTATAATATGGTGACTGTTGGTCAGCACCTAAACAGATCTCCCTGATCTAACACTTTCAAGTACAGTGTATCGTGCATTATTTCTTTTAACATGTACACATATATAAAAGATCATAATAAAATGGAAAAATTACATACAGTGTTTTGTGTTAGCGGCAAATGATAAATAACAAATAAATATCAGAAAGAAAGAAACAACATACTTTCCTTTTCAAAGGCATATTAAAAAAATAAATAATAGATTTTATCTTTTCTGTATCTTTAAAGAAAGGGGAAGAATGATAAACAAACCAAGAATAATCTCACTTAACAGCTTTCAATCATGTGCAAACGTGATGTTATCTATGCAAAGTAAGTGAGGTGCCAAAAATACTAACGAGATATGGACCTATTTTGGTCACGTTTAGAAGAAACCAGCATTGACTACTGCTACGGGAGGGGATACTTTCTCTAGTGTCCGGTTTCTGGTTTACAAGTCATAGCATTCTGCCTTAGCGGCCATTCTTCACACAACAAGGTTACCTATTGTGAAAACATCAACATACTGCATATGCTGTCTTTCTGCTGGTGAGGACAGTTTCCAAAAAACAACCCTCGTGAAGACCTCTCTTGTCAAATTTTTCAGCCCATAACATTCAGTTTTTTCCTTTTGTTTCCTCTTAAGGAGCTCTAAGTTTGGAGACATCACCTTATTCCACACAGTATCACACATTCTGTTTGTCCTAATTTCGTATATGATATTTACCCAAGACTGCACCTTTTTCCTCAAACTGGATTATTCTGGATGTCCTTTGCACCAGTGTATACACACAAACAAAATTCACCCTGACGAATTTTATTTGTTTGGAAACTATGGGATCTCCACTAAAATTAAAAATAAAGTTCTGTGGCTTTGTTTGTCTGCACAGCCTGGAGTTGTAATGACTGATCCACTGGTGGGCATTTTTAATTAAAATTTTTTAATTATAATTCTGTAATGCCACACTTTTATGTTGAGGCATTTTGAGTCAAATTTAATTAAACATAATTAAAAATTTCAACTTGATAATGCCGAATGATGCACCAGTTCTTGTACAGCACTTACACTGAGAGTCCAAGCTGATCACGCAAGTAGCTGTATCTGCAATAACTACATCCTGTAGAGCAAGCAAGTGACACGCACATCTGTGCTACCTGTACTGAAAGAACAAGTGAAATAAACATAAGCCTAATGCGATGGCATCCGGTGTGACTTTCACTCACACTTACAAAATTTACATTGTGTGTGTACTGCAGAATGTCCTGCATTCATCTGAGATGTGCTGACAAACAACAACATGACCTGATTGCTATATAAATATGCTTTCACATTTTATTTTCCTCTTACCTTAGTTAATTCACTCATTTTCTGTATCCGCTTATTCTGTTGGGGGTCATGGGGGGGCTTGAGCCTATCCAAGTTGACACTGGGCAGGAGGTGGGGTACACCCTGGACAGGTGGCCAGTCTATCACAGGGCTAACACATAGAGACGCTCAACCATTCACGCTATGGTCTTCGGACTGTGGAAGGAAGCTGGAGAACCTGGAGAAAACTCATGCTGACACAGGGAGAACATGCAGGCTCCGCACAAAAGGGCTCCCCCACCCCAGGGTTCAAAACCCTCACCCTAGATTTGAGCTAGGAACCCTCTTACTGTGAGGCGACAATGCTAACCACTGCAGCACCATGCTGCCCTCTTACTGTGCCTGTAGTGCTATTTATCAGTCCAGATGTTTTGGTGTGTGTTGGAGATATTGGCTGCAGAGATGTTTACCTTCTCATGAATGTAATAAGTAGAACGCTGTGATATGATTGGTGGTTTGTTTCATGTAGGAACTATTTTCTTTCTACTGAAAAACACCTCGTCCTTTGGCTGAGCTGTAACTTTAGCTAGCTTAGTAATGCTAGGTGAGCTAGCAGTAGATGCACTCTTCCTTCTGCATGGTGATACGGTTGATGGGTGTAGTTAGGTAGAAAGAAAATACTTCCTACATGAAACTGCTCACAACATGGTCTGTGGGGTAGGTCTTATGTTGAGTAATGAGGTCATGATTTCTGGAAATTGCTGTTGAGTTTTTCAAATATATTTTTTGTCGCTATGAGCACCTCAGGCTAAATGCCATCTAGTTCCTATATACTCAAAAGAAGGCAGCTATCTCTACAACCGATACGTCCAACACTCGACAACTCACACCAAAAAAATTTACACTGATAAATAGCTCTTCAAATAAGAGGAAAAATATGCATTTTGGATTCTGGGGAGAACTGTCCCTTTAAAGATCAGGTGTCTTACTCATGCATGTACAGCAGCATCAAGAGAGAATAACAATCCCTACTGTAATCAATCATTGACTTTGTATACAAGCTACATCGGGAAGACTAAAGGGCCGACATAAGGTAGATAATCAGTGATATCAAAGGTGATTGTTATTATTACCTTTGAATGAGTTTATAACCAGTTTTTTATTTCAGTGGGACCAAAACAACCAATCAGCACTGTCGCTTGAAACACTTTACACCCCTGTTATAGTTTCCATCACCACTCTATCTGCCCTATCAACACTTTGCATTCGGCCAGAGGGCACACTCACGTGGTTCATATATTTATATCCATATCTTACCCTTTCAAGCCTTGTCATCTCATCTCTTCATTTCCTCTTACCATTCGTCCGCACAGCTTTACACAGGAAGTGTCACGGTCTGCCCTGCCCCTGTCGCTGCCTCTCATCTCTCAGTTTTGTTTCTGTCACACTTTGTGTGCAGTATCTCACCCACAGAGAGGAACTGTGGTTCATACCGAGACTTCTCCACCTCAAGAAGAAGTTGTCCTCCCCTCTCGGGTTCTCCTTTTTTGTTTTACTGCAGCTTCCCTCAGATGATCCATCTGTCACCCACCTGCAGCTGATCTTATACCCACCCTGCAGCCACAACATGAGCCTACGGAAACTCAGTGAGTATTGTTTGTGTGTGTCTGTGTGTGGAGCAGCTGCACTTTGTTCATGTGTTTACACATGTGATTTTTACTGAGAAAGTAGGACAAAAATAGCTAAACACTATTTTCTAAGACATGTTTTTATCTGCAGTTTTTTTTTTATATTTCATTTATATACATTATATGATTTTAAATATATACAGTACGTGTTTTGTAAAAGCAGGTCTTTTAAATAAGTAGCAACAAAACTTGCAAGCTTACTGGAATTGACACACAGGGACAAAAAGCAGGACCAGATGCACCCCTACGCTCACATGCACACACACAAATGCACATAAATGTTTTATTTAGCAGCATAGCTGCCCATGGTTGACTGCTCCTACATCTCTCATCTGTAGAGTGATCAAAACACTTGCTTTGCAAAAGGGAATTTTTGTGTAACAGCTGTGGAGAAGAGAGGGACTTGTTTATTAAAGCTGCATTCACAGATTTTCGCCACTTGAGGGCAGCAGAACAAGCAACATTTGGCCTATCAGCTTATAAAGTAAGCAAAATGACCCAAAATGACACATCTATCAAGCATGGAGCAACATTAGCATTCATTTGCAGGGGTGCACCATCAGGAGCGGCAAACCAGGCAAGGGAAAAAGGGGCCACATATATTGGCACATTTTGGAATGACAGCTATGAACCCCCTTAAACGTACCATAAAGACACTATACAGTGCACTGCTGCTGCCCTAAACATTCCTAAGCAGGGTCCATTCTAGCTACTGTGAGACAGCTGATTACCATTGGTTAGGACCAGTGTTGGGCAAGTTACTCTCAAAATGTAATCTATGACATATACTAGTTAACTTCATTTAAAAACAATACGTTACTTTACGATATTACTCTCTGTGTAGAATCATTAGTTACTTATTACACTACTTTTGTGTTATTTTAACCAAAAATGACTTTAAAAGAATGAATAGACATTAGAAATGGATGAGGGTCATGTTGTTTCACTGCGGGTAATCAAAGTTTATTTCAGTTCATTTCAAAACCAGTGCTGCTCATGTCTGACCCATTCATGCATACATTTACAGTGGTTACCACTTTGTATTAAAGTTAAATAAAAAAAATGATAATGAAAGATTAAAAAGTCTAGACCTCTTGTAAATGAACCAATAGCTTTGTACATAGGGATAGTCAAGCAAAGGATCAAAGTCTCATAATTCTATGGAGAGATATCGCTCAATGTTTGTGGGCCTATGATATGAAACACAATAAAAAAGTATTGAGGTTAGCAAAACAAATGGAATGGCAACCAAGTCAATTACTATGATGAGTGCAAATTGATACACTGGAGCTGGAAGACCTGTCTGGGTTTTTTGAAAATAAGAGCAGAATTTGTGCACCTGAAAACCAAAACACTGACCTACAAGACACAAAAAGCTCTGAAAAAGCTTTAATCAGTTCATCTTCAACTTTTTTTCCTGCTTCTACCTTAAAAAAAAAAAAAAAAACAACTGAGGGATTGCATGAGGATCACATGAGCATTTCTTCCTCTTTTCTATCTGTTCCTGTCTCAAGGTTTTAAGTGGTTCGGTAGCCTCACCAACCTCTCCTTTCGCCGCTCTACTGAGAAATCAGACTCCAAGTCCTCTCCGTCCAAGTCTGGAGCTGGATATGCACCTGGAGATGACTGTGGAGCAGCAATCCTGGCTCCAGTTGTTGAGGCAACAATGGACGACATGGATGCCATGCGTCCCCGCACTGCCAGCTATGTCCGCTCCAGTGAGAGCTACACACACATGGGCACACTGCCCCGACTACTGATGAAGAGGAAAGACAAAAGCAATAAAGGTACAGAAGCAGACAATATAAAGAGCACCATGGACAACAATATTCACCATGACAAACCTTTGATATTTATTCATGATGTCCTTTCTTCTTTAGGAGGCTCCAGCAGCAATAAGAAAACGAAAGACAAGAGCATCAGCAGAAGTCAAAGCCAGCGACCGGCAGGGGTCCAAGACCGTTTACCCCTGAAGCTCACAGCTGCCTCATCCAAAGTGGCCAGGGATGAAGCTGGAGCTAAAGCTGACACTGGGCTCAGCAAAGACGCTCTCCCAAAGACCCAGCTGGAACCCACAGATCAAACTAATGCCAAAAACACCCAAACCAATACCTCTGGACCTGTAGCTGCCGGGGAAGATGTGTCGCCATCTGGTGGCTCAAGTTCTGCACTCCAACCAGAGACTTGCGACAAGCAGGGCATCACCCAGACAGGTGCAGACTTAAACCCCGAAGAGACTTCGTCACCTCCTCTCAGCCTGGGGAATGATCAGACTCAAGAGAATGATGGGTTAGAGTCCGGGCCTGCATCTAAACCAAAGGAGGAGGCTGAGAGCAGAGAGCTGACAGAGGGAGCGGACAGTGGAAACCAAAACTCTGACAGCACTAACAGGTGAGTTTTTTTTTCTTTTTATCACAAATGTGAACACTTCATTTTCCCTCTTTTTTTTTCTTTTTTGATAATAAAGTCATTAAAGGAGAAAAGGTTACTGATAGGAGAGAATGGGGAGTGCCATAAAGTTAAGGGCCTCTCTTGTAACAGGCTGACCCAGATTTGTTTGGTACACACAGTAGGCTGTTATCTAGCTACTGAAAGCCTTGATAAAACTAAGCAGATGTCATAAAGAAAAAAATGCCTACACTTGCAAAGTAGAATACAATACGATATGATACAATATGATACGATACGATACGATACGATACAATACAATACGATACAATGTACTTTATTGCCCCTGTAGGGAACTTTGTCTTGGACTCAGGAGCTGCACAAGTATTGCTGCCTGACAATAATAGTCCAGAAGAAATTAAGTATACACCATAAAAACACATACTACACATAACAGTATTGCACATTACACCAACACACAACAGAACACCATAAGCAAAGCACAACACAACCCCTGAAGCATCAAGTGACATTATTCAAAATCTTAATTGTGGCTATCACAAATTGATTTTGAAATATTAATTTGAAGTACTTTTAAAAGAACTGTTTCTGGCCTCTGTGACACATGTATTCACATTAATTCTACCTCTAAGGGCCTCAAATGGTTATGAAATCATGTAAAGAGTGACCAGGGGAAGCTCATCTTTGGTGGAACTGCTAACAATCTATAGGAAAGGGACAAGGGGCCCAACTACAGTACACACAGCTTTTTAGTTCGTGATCACAAACCAAATGGTTGGAACCCACCAGTTCAAGTTTTAGCAACGTGTTGTGCTTTATAAACTGATCACAAGTAACATAAAATGAAAACATTCAAGTAAAATACAAGCATTATAACTGTTATTTCAGTATTTTTCAGTGTGTGACTTATAAAAATTTGTGCACCATCAATTTACGTCCACTAAAAGTGATTGTTTTAGGCACTGACAGGTTCAAATTATTAAACTAAGCGTTTGACAACACTGTGTAAGGATCCCTGCAGCAATAGACCAACAAGTAAAGTGACAATATGGACAATATGGAAGTATTCATATTTTTTAAAAAGGTTAAATATCAACATAAAAGGTTGTGCTTCTTGGTGAAACACATTCCTATAAGTTAAAGACTGCACTGGTTTAAATGTGAGAATGTACATTTGGAAGTTGAGATTCCAAAATTTGTTTGTATGTCTAAAACAGTAGTTTTAGCAGCATCCACACACATCTTAGAGACAGTAAGGAGGAAATGCTCCGTGAAGCTCCTTCCTGCTGTCAAGATACGCGCCACTCCCAAGTTGTCAGCCAGCTGGTGCAGATGTTGAACCATGCTTCCTTTAACTGCAACATAGTGGTGGATGAGGAGGGACGAAGACAGAAGAATATGAGATACTATGTCTCACTATCCTATTTAACTCTGTTTTAACACTCCTGCTGATAAAATGGACGCAGCCTCTTCTGTCCTATTACCTCAGCCCTGTGTTCAACAGAGCGCTCACAGTGTGGCCATGGCTGCAGTTTTCTACCAGGGTGTCCAGAGCAAGATTAGCCTGCTAGTGCATTCAGGCGCTTGTTGTCTGTGCCAGTTTCAGCAGTAAGGCTTGGCCTTCTACCTCTGGGTCCATGGCCTTCTTGAGGAAAACATACAGCTCAGCTAAGGTGTTCATTCCTTCACAGGCCACTGCTCACCTGTATAGTGACAATAAACAGTCAGAACTGTAGTGTGCACGCTCATACACATATCAGCAAATGAAACAAAGAGGGAAATATACACAAAGAGGAAAGGGCATACAATACCTCCTCAACCAGACACACTTCATGCAGCTTGGTCTTCAGGGTGTCTGCATGGCACTGTGCAAAAGCTTAAATGATTTCAAGCTGTTAGTTTCCTTTATCCTGTATGTTTAAATGTAAAGTATAATTAACCTTATAAAAGTTACTGTTGACAACATTTACTGGCTCCTCATTAACGTTCAATGAAATAACTTTAAGCAGGGAGTATTGATGTGATACCGACAGGTTTCATGCCAAACTAATTAGATGCAACATGACTGACTTAAGATCAAGCGTCTCTTGAGCTGGTACAGTAGACTGCTCTGTGCTGTCAGTCGTCTGAGGAGAGCAGCTTGACGCAGGCAGACAGGCTTTCCACAGGGTTGGTCGACTTCTGCAGCTCTGTCCTCTTGACCTTTTTATCATTTGCAGTGTTAGGGCTGCAGTCAGTCGCTGTCTGCTTGATTGCTCAAAAGCAAAACGGTCTTTGGTCCCCTGTCTTCTCACTCAAAGCATTGTACTTACTGTAGCTCTTATAATTCTTCAAAGAAAACTGAAAGAAACTCACATGTGCAGTTCACACCTTATTCAGGACACTGACAGTATTAGTGGGATGCAGGTTGAGCCCCTCTTTCTGGGCCTGGGGAACTCTTGGAGGGGTCGGGGCCAAAAGTGTCTCCTACCAAGGTCAGGTAAAAAAGTAGATTTTGAATAAAGGGCTTTTACCTGTTAATTATTTTTACATTGTTATTTTGGCACCTTTATTTAAGTGAGGGAGTGTCCTTATTAAAATGACCATGCAGTAAATGTTGGCCTGGTTACATGAAAGCACTGAGAAACTGCTGAGAAAGTAAATTAACTGTGGGTCAGTAGGGGAGCAGAGGCACATGTTGATCCACCCATGCTCTGTGCGTAAGCCAGGGGGCGCAAACCGATGTAAATTGCGCGTGGACCCACCGGTGAAGTCGGACAACTCACAGTGTTTGTGCTGACTTTGCTTTGGACAGGACTTGCCTGAGGCGATGGGTGTGAGGTGAGACGATAACAGGATTCATTACTTCACTTTTTAAAGGCAGCAGGTGATATCGATCGCTTTTATCGATCAGATGCCGCTGGAAAGCTGCCGCACTGTTGCTCTGATGTTTTCTTATTTTGCATTGATTTCTTCTGACACACAGGAGAGCGGACATAAATAAGCCCTTTTGTGTGCTCATTGTGTGCGTTTCATTCTGCTGTAGTGGGTTTATAAACAAAGGCAGAACTTTGCTGAAGAGTTTGAGTGGAAATGTTGTGCAGCTCCTCTCCTCAGCGGTGCGGAGTGCATTTTCTCACAGCTTTCCCATGACATGCCAATGTCTCCCTGCCTCCAATATTCCATGCATGATAGCGGAGCCTATCATGTTACTGTGGGATACTGTGTGCATGAGTGATTACAGTTGTGCTGGCATGCATGGGCGTGCACATGCGAGCGCGCAGCATCAGACCATTAGTTCAGCCCAGGGACCGTGGGAAATATGGCTGTATGGTGTAGTGTAAGTTCAGTATGGACACATCAAAGAGCTCTCTGTCTCTCCAGCACTAAATCACTGGTCCCTCCTGTCCCTCAGCTTCACTGTCCATTTCCCTCTCCTGTTCTTATCCTGTCCACACTACAGGTCTTCACTTCTTTGGCTGCTTTTCTGGAGAACCAATTTCACTTAATTCTTGTGTGGTGGTGCCTTCAGGGGCTGGTAAGCTATGGCTTTGAAATGAAATTATGTCATGGTGTCTTTGGGATTGTGAAGTCAGCTGGCATAATTATGTGTTTTGTTCTTTTGCCTCAGTGTCCCTCAGGGGCCACAGCATGTCAACTGCTTTGTTGGGTGCTAATTTTGAAGAGGGGAGGAACAGTGACGCCCACCATGTAAACTTGTGTTTAACTGTAGCAGAAACAATCAGTCATAAATGGATTATTGATCAAAAGAGAATTAATCAGCAGCAGATTCATAATTTCAGTAAGTTTTCAAGCAAACATGTCAAACATTTGCTGATTTCAGCATTTCAAATGTGAGGATCTGATGCTTCCTGTTGTCAAATGTGACATTAAACTAAATATCCTTTGTAGTGGACTGTAAAAGCAATTTCTCATTGTAACTCTGACACTGCTACACTG
>JAPZEB010000011.1:12746873-12758771 GCA_029783705.1 Chaetodon striatus | reverse complement strand
ATTAAAATATTAATGGCAGAGTCAGAAAGGGACACAAAGGGTCCACAGAGAGGAAAGCAGATACTTGCATTATTGTATTAATTAAGCAATAAGCTCCGCATCGTGCCTAATGATGCCCCTTAGCTGCTCTAAAATCACTGTAAACCACAGTCTCAAGTGGCTTGTTGCTGTTATAAAGCAGTGCATATACCTGGTGATGCTTCGCAAACAAACACTGAAACATAAAACTGAATAATTTATTGACAGCAAATAATCATTCTTCATTCATGCTCCATTACAAATCCACAACATGGAGCTGAAGAACGTCACCCCCATGAGCTCTGGTATAGCTTTCTTAACATTAGGAGAGAGATAAAAAGTTCTCATCATGTTGCAGTTACATTACAACCACACATGTATCTACCATCTGCAACTATTATGCTCCCTTCAATCAAGGTGTTGTCCCTTGCCAGCAATTTTCGTTACAGTGTAGCCTGGTAACCCACTGAACCTACTACACTGACAAAAATTATATCTAGCTAGAGAATAATGAGCATGATAGGCTACAAATATGGTTGCATACCAGCTAAAGTTACATCATTAACTGAAAATAGATTGTTGGTTCAGTGTGTATGGATGCCGATGGAAATAAAAGGCGGCAGATTGGGCTGCAGTATCAGCAGGTATTTCAATCAGGAGGGGCAAATGAATGACGTAAACGTAATGTTTAATACAAAACATGACAGTACTATTAACAGATGATTTGTGCTCATTAAGATTTAATAGAAATCTTTGGCGCTTGGACAACAGAGGGAGATTTTTTGTTATCGAGGGACATCTGAGCGGCAGCAAGATAAATCTCTAATGGCTGATGACTCCGAGGCTGATGGCTGATGAGGTGGAGGGTGCACAGAAGTGCAGCATGAAAGATCTACAGGCAGAAAAAGAACCATATTTAAAATGAGAAGCAGTAAGAGCACAGGCTGACAGAGAAGCTGTGTTATTGGTTGATTGTGAATCAGCTGATGACTTAATTGACAATGACAGCTAGAGAAAGAGAGTGAGCATGCAACTCACAGCCTAAGCATGAAAAGTATTGTCTCCTAGACTGAACTTTTACTAGAGCTTCATTACTCCAACGAATTAACAGCACACAGTGGATTCCACAGGACACAGCTGATACTACCGACCACTCTGATGATAAATGATTCAGGCTTTAGTTGGCGGTTGCCCTCTTTAGCTCTGCGTCCCATATGCAGTAGGTGACTAATTGGTGCTGTGATACTGAAACTGTAATGTGGTCACAGCTGTGTGTTTATAGAGTATTTTACAATGGCTTTGAACGCCACTCAGCCAATCATAATCAAGGACTGGTACGATCTGTTCTATAAATGACATATCTTTACAACTTGTGGTTTATTACCATAGTTGTGGCCTTTATTCATAAAGGTTGTGACAAGATTTTACTCCTCAACATTACTGATGATGTAAAGGGACACAATGGGAGGTCGTAGCTTTATAACTGTGTTCAATAGGTGAAGCATCAAATATAATGAGACATGTTTCATACACACAAATCCACAGTATACATCTATATCACTGTAACTGGGGGAGGGAGCTTTAAGGGGTTGTTACCCAAACTGACCTAATGTGCTGAGATGTACCAGAAGCTGTGGCTCACACAGTGCTGCGGTGCAAAGGATGATTGTAACAGACATTTTGGGTGCATCTTTTGTTTTTACTCTCACGCAAGGGCGTTATTCCCACTGGGGATGGGATGGACACGTCCCCTTAACTTTTTAATAGTCTTCCTACTGCCCAGCGACCATAATTTAGATGAGAGGAGTTGATAAAAATGTTGATATGCTCATCAAGGTCACTTTGAGTTGTCAGAGCAATTAAGCTTTATGAGCAGTGAAGAGCGGCTTTCTTTTCCCTGGGGTTATGTCTCACAGGTTACATGAAGGCAACTGTTCTCTGATTGGTGGAGGGTATACCTGCCGAGGACTACAACAGGTGCTATTCAGTGGGCACAATGGAGTACAAAAAAGAAAGAAGTCTTTATTTTTATTGCAGTCGGTGTTTTCCAATAAGAGATGCCAGATGTGAAAATCACTTGGGGAAAAATCAAGTCGATACAGGGTCTGTATCAGCAGTAACGTAGGAACAAAATGGAGGAAATAGCACTCTTATATCTTCCTTTTTTTTTTAAATTTGCCTTTGTCACTGTCTCTTCATGTCTAAAAAGTCTCTTGAAATTGAGTTAATAGAGAAAATGGGGTTGAGAGAAGGGAAGAGATAACCTCCGAGGACCTGGGAAAAGTGAGAAGAGAAAAAAGACTGTGCTGATGGAGAAAGCCAAAATGTACAGCAGAAGGAGAGAGTAGTTTTGAGGAGCCATGCAGTGCAGAGTGGCACTGTGCTTCCTGCAGTCTCAGTGGGAGTGTAGCTGTATGTCATATCCTGTCCACCAGCTGTCACTCAATCCAGGGGGTCTCTTCTCCGACACCGCACTGACTGACAGCTCACACCACACCTCTATATATGTGTGCGGGTATATATAGTTCATATATCGGCATCCAGCTGCCTCAAGGGGTGAATGTCCTGTGTGTGTTTGTGTGTGTACATGTGCATGTAGGAGACACTCATTCCAAGCGACAGTAGAAGGTCACTGTTATCAGTCTCATATTCTCTTCCTGTCTCTCCACCCGTCGTCACTCGCTCTCTGTCTGAAGCTTGTTCTCTGATACTGTCTGATCTTATGAGACATCAGCACTGTTATTTTTATCTCTGTGTTTTTTCCCTTTTTTTTTGGAATACATGGTATATCCCATTTGTGACAAGTGCTTGCGCATACTGCCTCACAAAACAGAGTGGAATCAATACTGCAAAAATATAAATAGCTCTTTATCTGAGGATCTGTGAGTTCACTGCTCTTACTTACAGTCAAAGCTCTGATTCTCATCCCGAGGACCCAGACAGGTTTCTGGATCTCATTTGCCTCCGTTTCCTCGCGTATGAATCAGTTAGGTTTCTTTTCATTAATTTTGTTCTTGAGTTTTTGTCACATGAGATCATGTGAAACAATGGTGTGTTAAAAAGTCTGCATCTGCTCCACAGGCAGACAGTCATACTCAAAGAGACAAGCCTAATTACTAACAGCATTTTTCACCTTATAAGAGTAGGGTTACTCTAGAAAGTATTTGAAGTTTTCAGTTTTACATTAGACCATCAGCTGGAGCAAGTACAGGTGTCAGGAAGCAACATCTAATAAATACCATGTGTGTGAGCTGATTACATTGCTGCATTAATTAGGCTGATAGGAGGGAGACTCTTGGCGGACGAGCAAGTACCACTGCTAGCGAGCTAATCTGTTTACATGCGAGCTGTTATAACACCGTTATCTAATATACCACACGGGCTGTGTGCTTTTGATGTTGTTTCATGTGTTGTAATGTTGCAACGGACACATTGCAGTAGGATTTGACTATGAAAAGGATGTTTGTTGTCTTTTTTAATACACTGGCATTGAGCTGCGTCCTCTTCACTCTGTTATTTGACATTTCTCCAGCTGCATTGAACAGAGTTGGTTGGAGTCTTTTGCAAGACATATTGCGCATTGAAGAATCTCAGGGACAACTCTATGATAAATAATAAATGTAATATTATTTGTAACTTATATTTAAGGGATTATTATTTGTGGTTTTTAAAATCTGGATAAATATAAGTAAAGTTTGTGTGAATATTAATGAAGGTTGTCATAGCCTATTTTGAGAGGAGGTTGGTTTAATCACAGTTTGCAGCAGGTTGATCATGAGCTTTGGAGGCAGCTTTTACTATGAAATAAAGAGTCTTACAAATATTAAATATGCAGTTGTGATATATGCTTTTTCACTGATTAACTTCTTACAGTACAAGCATGGATAGATTACTGACCAGGCCTATCGGATGCAGGCCCAAGAGCCCCTCCTGGCCTTAACCTGAAAAATGTCACTCAAATTAACATATACAGACCAGGAAAAGACTCAAAATCGACACAAAGATATGCAAAGGAACTGCAAAGAGACTCCATAATACTACAAAAACAGGCAAAACACCCACAAAATGACCCCAAAGAGACACGAAATAACTACAAGGAGTCATAAAATGACTAAAAGACATAGAAAACCACCACAAAGTCTGTGTGTATTGCTCCTCTGTAGGAGAGTTGGTGGGGTCTTCATTAGGACAAGTAAAAAAAACTACCCTATAGTTTGGACCTCGGCGGTCTCTGTTGATAACATGAAGCTCTCTTGCATGTGGTAGTGGTTCAGTAAGAGTGTCCCCTTATAAGATACATCAGCATACATTACCATCAGTTGCCCTCACTCACCCATCACTTAAACAGCCTGCGTATTTCACAAAGCTTTAGGCCACTGTTTAAGGAAGGTTATCATCTATGTACACATTGGTCAGTGATTTCTTTGTCTTAGTACAGTGTGCACACAAGAACACTTTATGTGATAAGGTAGAAAAGTGCTACATGAGTGCAGCCCATTTACCACAAGAGTGGCTGTAACTCCAACAAAAATCCAAGGGTATTAAGTCAGGGACATTGCCAAATATTTTTGAAAGGGTTCAGGCTTGTTAAACTGCAGTGGCTCAGGTTGACTTCAGGCTGAACCCACAGTGGAGCTGTCTTTATTGCATCATTGCAAAAGCAGTTTCATTAGCTTTGATTCAATGCCACTCTCACCTTGCTAAGAAAAAAATAAAGCATAAATATAATGTTACCAGTGCTCCCCTCTAATGCTCATATCATTTTACATGTGTGTTATAGACTATTATACCCGTGTGAACCAGTGTGAATGCAACAGTGGAAATCAGGCTGGAGGGCACAGAGGGATTATAACAGTCTGGAGAGGGGTGATACTGGCCACGCACTTACACATAAACTCCTGTAATGTGCGTGTGTGTGTGCGTTTGGGTGTGTGCGGGTGTGTAATGGGAGATAGGGGGATTCAAGGGTCTTTCTGCAATAATCCTGGTCTCTATCTCACCAAAAGAGGGGATACATAGGGTTGAAGGGGGCGAGAGGAGGAGAAAGAGAAGGCAGATTGAGGTATAGACAGGTTCTTCAAGAATCGGACCCCTGACCTTCATGTGTGTGTGTGTTTGTGTGCGTGTGTGTGTGTGTGTGTGTGTGTGTGTGTGTGTGCATGACCAGGAGGTGGGACACCCCCTCCCCGCCCAAACCCAGCCCCCTTCCTCTTCCTCCCCCCACTGTCACCACCACTTGGGGCGTTACCATGACAACGGGGTTAGAGGCTAGCCCACGAGCTGCAAAAGAAAGGAGATGCATACTGACGTGAGCTTAGATCTAAGTGCTGCAGTCTGTTTAGACTGCATTCCTCTCTTTTGTTGGTGCTTTTTTTTTTTTTTTTTTTACTAGAATGTGTTCCTCTTTTTTTCACTCAGCATCCATGCTGGTAAATGCCAGAGACTTTTTTTTTCTCTTCCCTGCAGGGTTTTCTACTTGTCAGCAATTATCTTCCATTTCATTTCTCATTCATGCCTTCGCTCTTGGAGTTGTTTGTTTTTAGTCGCATCTCCTCAAATTGCTCAAGGTACTTGGCTTTGTGCTCCTTCTGCAAGAATTAGCAAAACAAACTAGTTCAACCACAAACAACAACATGCTGATCTGTGCCAGAGTTAACACTCTACCCCACTGTGCTGTGCATTGTAAATACCTGTGGCTGTATATTTTTGACTTACAAATTGCATACATTGATGAGGTGGTTTCAGTTGAATCTTGCATTCAGTGCTCATTAACATTATTTTAGAGCTGCATGCTTGCACAGAAAAGAAGACAGCAAGCATGCGAACTGGACAAAGTAATAAACATATTAAAATTCAGTGTGGAACAGACAGCAGAAAAAAGCCAAGAACCGCAGTGACACACGCACAACGTGCTAAAAAAAGGCGTGTGCGTGCATAATATATGTATAAATATGTGCATAAATTTAGAATTTCTCCCCATTATCATCCCTTTCATTTATTTTCCTTTTAGGTGGTCCATTTTTTTCTCTTACTGATGTTGAGTGATAGCAGTGTCAATTTTCACTTGGTAGGGTGTGGTGATGTCATCAGTCGAAACCATCTAATTGGCCCGCTGCGAGGAGAAAAGGCTTAAGTGCATGTTGGTGTGAATTAGGTGATGGATCACACTGTGTTGTTACCTATAACTTATATTCCTACATGTATACATGCCCCAACCCCCCACATCCTATTCCCTGACTCACCCCCATCCATTCAAAGCATAGCACAGCCACCATTATAAATGAATGTATCTAAGCTTGTCTTTATATTAACAGTGCTCTTATCTGTGGTAACCCCGGTGTTACTTTCTTTTCAGCTCAGACCAAAAATAGAGCCCTATCCATTTATAGTGCCACCCATGTAGAACACACACACATGCACACACGCCTATATGGATGAAAGCACACCCACACACATCCTGCATGTGCACTCACCAATCACTTTTCCTCTCTTGGCCCCCCTGGGGAAACAAAGTCCTGCATCAGCTGCTAAATTGCCCAAACTCTCTCATCTGCTAATGGGCTACCTGTCTTCCTGCGTATCTGCCTCTCTGTCTACATTAATGAGTTTCTGTTGTCTGTCTGTCTGCCTCTGTGCCTTCCTGAATGTCTGATGTCTCGTCTATATGTGAGTTGTTTTGTCCGTCTGTCTCTGACCTGTCTGTTTCTTTGCCTCCTCTGTCTGTCTGCCTCTTGGTTCATAAATCTGTTGGTGTCTGTGTTTTTTGGAGCTGATGTTCTTTGCTGCTCTGCACTGCTGTTGTGTTCATAGATCCACTCTCTTAATTGCCTAGACTTTCAGTATCTTTCAGATGAAATATGGTCATGTATTGTGTGCTGCTACTAAACCCAGAGGAAACACACAACAAAGCAGATAAGGGTCTGCTCACATTATAGATATATATTTTTTTCAGTGGTGTATATAGTTTTCATTCATTTTAATTCAATCTAATTTGTATTTTTTAATCACACTCTTATCCTTATTTATTACTCAATCTCTTTTTTCCTTTTGTCTCTTGCTTCTGATTCCTGAGCTGCTGTAACATGAATTTACCTGGTGTGGGATTAATAAAGTCTTATCTTCGTCTCGTCTCGTCTCGTCTCGTCTCGTCTCATCTTGTTAACACTACTTTTGCCTGATGTATATTGAAAATAGCAGCAGTAAAAATACAGGTTGCAGTTACAATAGCAACGCCAGAAATAGTTACTCTGTTTCCACTTCTGCTGCAGATAAAATCATGAACTATTACTACTGAACTATTAGTATTAATAGTACAACTACTGCCACAGTTTGTGTCCATGTTTTCAGTAGTAGTAGCAGAAATAGTAGTGATATATGTTTGAAAGTCAGCAGTAGTATGCTAGTCGTAGTAGTGCTAAAAGTAGCATTTGTAGCAATATTAACGTAGCAGTAAGAGCGTGCTCTGGACATGGACGCCATGATCAGTACAATCTATGCATGGTTGGACAACCCAGTGAAGTTTGAGAAGTCTAACACCCGGGATACTGAGATCGTCCCAAAGTCTGATCATAAGGAGGAAGAGACTCACATCCTCGTGGAGGGCTTTCTGCTTTACACTACGGATCTTAAATCGACGTGCTGAACCAGTGTTACTTTATTTCCAGACCCTTCCCGGCCTCTTTGACAGCCATAACTGGCCCATGTATTTGAAACACAAGAACATAGCGTAATAGTAGCAGTTGAAGTCAGATACATATATGTCATAACTAACAGCTAACAGTCCAGAAGGTTAATATTGGTAGTAGAAGTACCAGTAAAAGAGACAGACTGTTAATTGTAGTGATACTAGAATGACTAATAGTAGTGCTTCTAGTAGTAGTAGTGATTGTTGCAGTTTTCTAACAGTAATCTTAGTATTATTATTTGGATGATATAGATAATGTACAAAAGGTGTTGGTAGAAATCAATCTATGGTATAAGAGTGATCATTAATATTAGTAGCATTCGTAGCAGTACTGTAGTACATAGTCAGCAGAATTACTGTAGTTCATGAAAGATGGAAGACTTAATCTGCTCACTAACAGACAAATAAACACAATGATATGTTGCTATGGCAACCAAGGACTCAGCATAGTGAGGGGGTTGCGTACACCTATTGTAATTATAATAGTATTATCCTACTGGTCTTTGTAGATGTCTCCCATTATACGTATTGCCTTTGCCAAGGAGGTTTGTCTCTTTCCAGCAGGACTACAGAAAAATGACTGTCACAAACTTTGTGGAAGGATGTAGCACAGGTCAAGGAAGGACCCATTACATTTTGGAGCAGATCACAGGGCAGATACAGGAATATTTTTTTCCCTTTTGTTAGCACCGCGAGATTGGGTGTTTGGCCTTGGTGGAGGTCTGCGCTCTCTAGGAACTAACCCAGTTCCCTTTGTTTCGACCCCTTTGTCTCACTTTTCAACACGTTTCACCTGAATGGAATTTCCTGTTCTTTATTCTCACCTATTCTGTGCTCTCGCACCTCTACTTCATCTCTGTTGTCCCCTCTGTCTCTCTCTTTAAGAGGAGAGTGTGTGCTATTGCAGCACAATGTGTAGTTGAGTTGAAGTCACAGGGGGAAGACATTTTCCGGTGAAACAGGCATACAAGGAGTACACGGATTTCTCTGCAATATTAGCTGGGATAGATTTAGACTGATGGATACTAGTGTGAGTGTGTGTGTGTTACTCTCTGTTTCCCTCATATGTTAGAATACATAAAAGATTATATTTTCCGTCTTTGTCAAATTACTTTTTCTCCATCGCTGCTTTATTGTCAATCCATTTCCCCTCCTCTTTGAATGTGTCCCCCCTGATGTCAGCCTATTCCATGAACCGTATCATAAATAGAGCCCCACTGACATTTCAATTTGCCCCATAACCCTTCATACTCACACAAACACACACACACTTATACACACCAAGTTCATTGTTGGGCATCACTTCAGTGGCAGGCCTCTCCTGGGTTTCCAGGGAGACAAGGAAAAGCAATAACTGCACACTTGACCCCTCTGCTCTCTTATTGGCCTCTTCTCCCCTTCACATGTACACTCACACACCTCAAATCTAATCTGGGAGAGTGAGCCTCCATGGCGATATTCCTCCATCTTCCCCTGAGGATTGGAGAGGAGAAGGGGAGAGGAGCAGGGAGAGGAGGAAGTTAATAATTTCATCTTGCAGTGACCTGGAGACGATAAGATCGATTGTTTGGCTCTTGTAGTCTCCTCATATCACACACACTCGTGCGGGAAAGCGGATACACACCCCACACACACACAGATTATCACAGCTTCCCATCCCCACTCACATTCTCTCTGTTAGTGTCACACACATTCAGCAAAAGTTCAACAACTTGCTGAAACTTTATGATTGTGGTGATGAACAGAGAGGAAGAGGAGCGGTGGGCAAGGGGGAAAAAAGTGTGCCTGAGAGAAAGTAGGAGAAAAACACTGAGCCTGGGAGAGAGACGGAGAGACAGAGGGAGAGATTGAAGGAAAATATTAGGGGGAACGACAGGCCAGCCTTAGCGACAAGGCTGTTTACTGTTTATTTTGGTCTCTAGTCTCATTTCTCCTCATATTGGCAGAGTCGAGATGAGTTCCTTTTCGCTGTTTATTCCTGTGTGGATTTCTTGTGTTTTGAGGTTATTTGTGTAAGAGTTTAAGTTTGTGTGTGTGCATGTGTGTGTCCCCTGTTTGCCTCTAAGATCATCTATCTGAACTCAATCTTTCCACAATCATCGGTTGTTATGGTGTCGTCACGTAACATCAAGGTCCCAGTGTGGGATTTCTTATTTTTCCTGAGTAGATCAGATACTTGAACACATACTCTCTTCAAACATTTTCACTTATTGTGCATAGTTTCCTCTCATAGTTTGTCGACTGAAACTATCCGGTTGTCAGAATCACTTCAAGTCTTCTTCCCGCTGGACAAAGAGCCAGCTAACACCCAGAAACATCTGGCTGTTGTCTGTGATGAGAAAGGTTACATTCGGCATTCATCCCTGGGACAAGTGACTGCATGGCACCATATTCATGGCACCTGGGTAGATGTGCTGAATAAGACACTACATAAGTAACAGATGCAAAAAATAAGTAACAACCTTAACTTTTTCATGTGGCTGCCTGCTCCTACTGTTTACTAATCCTATTTTCTGGTGCATTTGTGACGTTGAACGTGACATACCAGTAGAAAACAAAAAGACAAAACAAAAGGAATACTGGTCTACTGGCAATGGAAAAGCAGTATCTCGCCTTTTAACTGGTTTTCCTGCATTTAAAGAACCTGCGTATACACACCAATTATCTCAGACACACACAGTTGAGGATTATTTGTATTTAAATAACCATAAAAATATTCCTTTTTTCTTTATTTTCATGTTTTACAACCCAGATTTCACCGAAGCGCAAACAGAAAATACGAAGCTTTGAATTCTAAAATCTGATCCTTTTTTTTGTGTTGGTGTGTGTTTCTGTGTGTGTGAGTGTGTGCGTTTGGCATGATTATAAGCCATCTTGGGTGACCACACTCGGAAAAAATACAGCTAGGTCTCCACTGTACATGAGAACAATAAGAGCGTACTCATGATGATTTCTCCCTCTTAGTAATCAGGTCAGGGTCGATTGGATTGTTTCTCTTGTGTTTGTGAGTGTGTGCTTGAGTATGTGTGCGCATGCTTGTGGTAGGCAGCACACACTGTTGCTTCCCCGCAGTGTCGCCTTCTGTAACACAGGTGTGTGTGTGTATTTTTTTAAATGCCGCTCTGCTGGGAAGCACACACCCATGTTACAGTGTTCTACTACTGCAGGATTTTTTTTATCATGCTCTGAAGTATTTTTTCATCACCTGTTTGTATTGTAAATTGTGAATTATGCAGGCATACACTTATTTATGTACCTAAGTCGCTTTTGAAAATTAGATCCTTATCTCCATGGGATTTACCCGAATAAATAAAAGTTATATAGAGGCTAATCTGTGGTTCATTTCCATGTGAATAGGCTGTATGAGCTACATGTGAGGAGTCTCCTGTGTAAACTTACTCCCACTTATGTCTTGTGTGTTTGGTCCACGCAGTTCTCCAAGGAGAAGTACCTGCTGGAGTCTCCTCCCGAGAAACTTCGTAAGGAGCTGGAGGAGGAGCTAAAACTGAGCGCTGCTGACATCAGGAGCCATGGCTGGTACCATGGACACATACCCAGAGAGGTAAACAAACATAAACTGTGAGGTCCACTGTGGAATCTGTATACATGCACAGCAGGGTACAGAGAGAGTCATGACACTGCAAGTCCTGAATGAATGTTTGAGAACAGATGGGTGCACAGATACCACCCACATCTAACGCAGCGAGTCCTTACAGTATGTCCCAGCACATACACTGGTACACACAAATGTATACAGTACACATGCAGGCAGCCCTTAGGAACCAAATATATTAGAGCTAACTATTTTCATTTTTCACGGAAAAGCTCATCCGTCCTCTGATTCTCATGTGTCAAAATATGCCACTTCCTGTGGTGTCAGATCATTATAAATGAAACACATTTAGGTGTTGGATTGTTGGTCAAACAAAACATGACAAGACAATTAATAAGGTCTCTATGGACTCCATGGGAATAGTCCTGGTGTTACATTGTCTTTAAACCAAATTTTCTAATGCAGAGGTGTGGCCACAAGTCGCAGGACTTGTCCGTCCCTCACACCCGTCTCAAGACCCGTGGTGATCAAGCTCTCTTGAGGTGTAGCACCTAAATTATGGACTATTCTGCCCACACCCTTGCGGTTTGCTGACTCTGTGGTTTCCTTAAAAAGCCAGCTAAGGACACATACCTGTTTAGAC
>JAPZEB010000011.1:12690946-12701036 GCA_029783705.1 Chaetodon striatus | reverse complement strand
GGGCATTTAATTTACTGCATTATGGTGAATTTTATGCAACAATATGTGCCTCTTCTGCATCGATAGATAGTGTAAATGTTTTTAATTTTTTCAAAATAAAAGCCCTCTGCTTAGTCTTGTGGGGACTACAAATGTACACCTATGTGCTCACTTAAACATGCAAAATTATTGTCACAGAGATTACTGTTGTTGGATTATTTTACATTTCGAAAGAGGAAGTTCTTGCAAAGAGAGTGAGTTTAAATTAAACTGTGTTTTCTTTTTATAAATATAACTTAACGATGACTTGGTGTAATTTTAGCTCAACAAAATGTGCGCCCCAAAGCTAATCTTAGCTACACCGAGTGTGGGTATTCTGATTGATAAAAATACATCATCTGTCCTATTATGGCATTCTGGAAAACATTTTGAGTTTCTAAAATATCAGCTGCTCAGCAGATTTAAAAAAAAAAAAAAGACCAAGACTTGAAACGGGCACAGAATTTTCAGTTCATAAACTTAGTTTCAAAGAAGATTTGAATGAGCTCAAGAAGTTGGAATTTTCTAATCAAAAAGCTTATTATGAAATCATTCAGTTTACAAAGAAATTACAACAAATTTATCGATAACAATGCTGATAATCTGCCAATCATTTAAATCATTTTTCAAGAAAAAATCTCTGGTTTCAGCTTCTCAAATGTGAAGTTTTGCTGCTTTTCTCTGTTTTATATCAGTGTAAATGGAGCACCACTAGGTTATAGATTCATAGATTATTCAGAAACAATAATCACAATCATCATGAGCTGCAGTCCTCCTGGAGTCACCAGATTTTCACACTCTGTGCAAAGAAACAAATCACTGATACAGCGTCCCAATTGGACATGAGTTCAGATAAAACACACGACTCCTTAAATTGTGGAAACATCACACTCCTGAGATACATGAGATGACATGGGAGGAGGGGAGCGGACAGAGCGAGGATGCTGTAGCTGCTGAGTAAGAGGGTATGTGCCACGGCTCAGACCCTGAGTGACAGGTATTGACCCACCCAGCCAAAAGACGTCTCTGTGGGAACGCTATTGATTATTGCCACAGCAATAAAGGTCCCGGAAGCTTGTGAGAATGTCACGACTCTTTGCTGCTGGTCCCAACACACAAACACAAAGACAGAAACACTTTCACTGTGACACATCCTAACCTACAGCCACTCATTCTCTCACGCTAACTAAAGCGTTCTGCCTGGGCGAAGAAAAGATGAAAGGGAGATTGGTGGCACAGTGACTGCCTGGCAGGTTGAGGTTTACATTTGTGTGACATGCATGAGTTGTTCCAAATGCCACATTTGCCCACCTGTCTCCAGTGGCATCATGCAGATACTTTGGGCTTACTTTGCTTGAGATATTTGTCTTTTAGATTTCTGCTGCCACTCCAGTACAATGGAGGTGAATGGAATTTATTTTGTGAGGCTCCCAGCAAAGATAAAAATCATCAGCAGCCTGACTTTCCAGGATCAGTGCTACTCAGTACAATCCAGAGAACAAGTTGTTTTTTGGTTTTAATTTCACTATTTTGTCACAGCAAAGACAAAAGAAGAATTATCCAAGGGCGTAGATCTTGTGACAACATTGTGGGGGACTCATATGAATTGGGGAAGGTTGGGGGCTCTCCACCAGAAATTTTTGAGCATCAAACACTTCATTTCCTGCATTCTGGTGATTTTTTTGCGCACCACTTTGTACCTTTTCCTGTGCCAAATTCCTCTGCTATTTCATCTTTTTGTCAGAAGGGATGAATGCACATTTTCTAAATATTGAGGGAGATGTGTCCCCTGTTTCCCCCCTGTAATCTACGCCTATGGAATCATCCAGGATGTGTGAAAGCTGTCTCTGAAATGACACACTGCTGTTAAATTTTCAATTTTCAGTGCCTTTGAGTGCCACAGACAAAATTTACTCAGGCAGACATTATAGAAATATCTCAGAAATATTAGGGTTTGACATTTCAGAAACTTTCAAAACTATCAGCATGACTCAATATCTCTATAGGTAAATGAGAGATTATGTTTTTTATATTTTGGGTGATCAAACCATTTAGGACCAGCAGTGGAAAGTAACTTAGATTTACTCAAGTACTTCTCTTCCACTATATTCTGGAAGACAATATGGTACTTTTTACTTCACTAAATGTATTTGACAGCACAGAGAAAGATATTGTTTGCTCAGTGGTTCTTATGGGTTGAGTGCTGTATAGCACTGCTGCTACACCGAGAACCTTTCAAGCCTCCATATGGTTCTTTTGAGGTTCTCTCCTGGTTCTTTCCCTGGTAAACTAAACTAAACTAAGCTGAAGAACCAGTCAAGATCCCTTTTCCCTACTGGTTCTTCAGCTTGGTGCAGCTTAGTTTATTGGGGTAAGAATAAAAAAATAAAAACATATTAAAATAGCCTACAGACAGTGTATTTTCAGCGGATTTAAAGAGTGTCTCTCAACCTTTTTATCCCCATATTCATGTAAATATTCTGCGTTTAAAGGGGCATGTGAGCATTTAGAACAAGATTCTGAATCTCTTGAGCCAAATTAAAAAAAAAAGAAAAAAAAAAAGATTAATAATCTGCCATTTATTAAGAAAAGGTGCCATTTAGACACATGTTGTCTCTTCCATGATATTATCTGGCATCATTGAAGGGACCTCCAGGCTCAAAACTTTCAAAACAATGTAGTCTTTTATGGCACCTCTTGTAGTTCTGTGTAGCACTTCTTGACAAAGGCGCTGAACAGCACGTTTAAAAGCTGGGTGCCATATTGCACTAAACCAGGTTTCACTAAGGTTACAAGCAAAAGAACTACTTTTGGGTACTATTTTGGCACCATTTTTATTCAGAGTGAACTTAGTTACTAGTTACTTTGCAGATTTAGATTGATAAAAAATTTAAATCAACTAATAAATTATGTTATATTTTGATAGATTTAACTACCCAGCATTATATAAAGCAAATAAAAAGAGGTTCACCTTTACCAGCTGCAACATTAAAGTGATGAACACATTTATGCATCAACAATAAATATAGTAATCCAGTAATATGATATATATCATTCTGAAATGGACCATTCTGCCTAAAGAGTACTTTTACTTTTGGTACTATATTTTTAAGCCAATAGTTTTGTACCTTTACTAAAGTAAAAAGATGTGACTGCAGGACTTTTACTTGTAACAGAATATTTCTACAATTTAATATTGTGACTTTTACTGAAGTAAAAGATCTGAATATTTCTTCCACTACTGTTTAAAACAAGTATGAAAGCCTCAATAACTGCAGTTTATCCACGTTCTTTATTCAGTCTCTCCTGCAATCTGCTCAAAACAATGAAGGTTTTCCCATTCTCTTTCTCTCCTTTCCCTCTCCTCTGTCTTTAATGCACACCCCCCACACACAAATGCCATCTCCACCCTTGACCTCGCAGTGAAAAGTTAGTGCACCCGAGGTTGAACTCTCCCAGATCTGCCTCCGCCACAAACGCTGGGAAAGTGCCCCTGATGTACGTATATGCGTACATGCGAGCGTGTGTTTGCGTGTGAGTGTGGCAACACTTGGGGTGTCATGAATAGGAGAGATTTGACCCTCAACCCCCCTGACCTGTCCACACAAACGACCCCTTTAACCCAGCTCCGCTTTTGTCAGTCATGACTGCCTCGGTTTATTCAGACAGCCCGCCAAAGGAGGCAAAATTCATTATATACCACTTTGCTTATTATTTTCCACCCACGTTTATGTCTTTATGCTTCTCCTCATTTCTTCTCCATTCTTCCCATCATCCTCATTCTCTTCCTTCTGCTCCCATCACTGCTCTTTTTGCTTTTTTTTTCACAGCCTCTGTCCCGTCGACCTCAGCTCGAGTGCTTAGTAGACTGAGCAGTGGTACTAAATCATGTGCATTCTTAAAATTGCTACGTGTTAAGCTTTACTCAATTCTCAGCTAAAAATATAGCACTGCAAAACTTAAGCCAAGGCCTGGACTTTGGTGCCACAGCATCTCTTGGAAAAAATTATAATTTTTAAAACAATTTTTCACTTGAAATGAGTGTATTTTTACCAAGCTGCTACGACATCTATTTTGTATTCATAAAAAAAGTGTTCTTCTGACATAACTAAGATGTCTTTGAAGATTAATGTGCATATGTATGTAAGGTATAAGTGTGGACTACTGGATGTGATAGATTTGACATTGTTTCCCCATTTTGAAGTAGTTTAGTAATATTTTTTCTGATCTATTTAATCTGTCATTTGCTATATCAAGGGATGCTGCATGTTATTAAATCATTCTTGACAAAGTTCTCTACAAACTTAGACATTTAAAACGTACTGCATATAACCTGAGTTTCTCAACATGGGCCCCAGGGACCTCCAGGGGTCACTGAGGAGGTTCAAGGTGGTACACTGCAGCAAAATCTGCTCTGAACACTTGTGTGCAGGAGATGCAAGTACATACCAGCTCTGACCTCATCAGGAGGAGACTATTAAATAAGAGAATGTGTTGACTCTTAGACTGACAAACACCGGTGGCTATTTATTTAAGCGAGTAATGGAAGCCATCGCCACGGTCTCATTCCCGTTTATTTCTGCTTGGCATTTTCCTTTGCTTTGCAACTGTTGGCCTTATGTGTGACCCACACATAAAGACCTGTTTGAAACCTCTGGTGTCATCTGTTTACAACTTCTGAAACTCTTTTTAATGATAGATTACAAGATGTATTCAAAAATTTGACGGACCTCCTGGTTAAATACCAGAAACTTTCTAATGTTGTTGTTAATAACTGCCACAACTCCACTGATTCAGTGATCAGTAGCGCTCCCAGCTCTGTTTGGACTCTTCCTCTTTGAAATGTGAAGAATTCCAGTGAATATTAGGTTGTACATCACAGCCTCAAGCCTCCAGTGGCTCAGCCATGACGCCCTCCTGCCTCTGTAGCATGCATCCCACCAGACTGTGTGCTTCAACATGCAACCACCCAACCCTACCCTTTCAAAAGATACCTTTTCAATTTGTCCTTTTTTTCCAGTGTTCATATACCTTATCCCGTTATCATCTTTTTGGATGGATTATTGCTTCTCAAGTGTTTGTGTGTGTCCCAGGGGTGTAGCACCAAATTCTGCGCCCTATGCCTGAGCAGTCACTGTGGGCCCCCCATCCGTTCATCCTCTCTCACACACCTTTTCATTCTTTTTTACAAAGTCAGTTTGCTTTCTTTCCCTTTTCTTTCTATTTTTTCTTTTCTGAAACCCTGTTTCAGCCCCTCACTCGGCTTTTGCAGCATCTAGAGATGAACTGTAGTGCAGGGGCGGACTAATTTGCACCTTTAAGGGGTGAGAGGGGCCTCGGAGAGCTTCCATCTTTTTTGTTTTCCGTTAAAAGTTCAGTCTTTATGCTGATTTTTTCAGCCAATTTCAATTATGGCACCAGTTACTTGGGAATATAAATCTGCAAGCAAAACGATTTTTTTTATACCAGGCTTTTCGAGGACGCCCCTCCTATCGGGGCCATGGGGAATCAGTCTTACACCCACTACGACGCCCCTGTGTGCTCCACAGAGTGTCTGAGGTAATCAATGAGCTTCTCATAGCAGCAGATGCAAACAAGTAAAACCTGAGAGCGATCCCAATGTGGCTTTTGACACAGCAGGCCATATACAGTAATTATGATTACCCCAGCAGTGGAAGAAATACGCAAGTGGAACACTACAGTGTAAAAATCATCAAATCAAATGACAATATGCAGAATGGCTCCCTTCAATGTGTTATTGCATCACAGTGTTGCAACTAATTTCACATTATTTCATCTCATTTATTTATACAGGAAAGGAAATATAAAGAAAAGAACAACTGATCTATATGGAGTTGTTGTGTAGAAGCTGTTCCCTTGTTGAGGGGGACACTGTTTATGGCTTCTGATTCTTCTGTTTATTTATGTTTCTTTCTGAAGTGTAGGTATTGGTCGTTAACTTTAACTGACAGACCATATATTTCATATAATTTTTTGTGTTTTGAGAGAGAGGCAGGTAAAATAAGATTGTTTTCTTCTCCCTGCTCCTTTTCAGTTATGAAATGTGTATTAGAATTATTCTGATTATGACTTTGATTGCTGCGTATGGACATAAGTGGAGCAAATGAAGTGAAAAATTAAATGAAAAAAATTAAAGTAACATTGTGTGTTACAGTTAAAACTAGCTTTCAGCAGGTTCCTGTGAAGCAACATAAACACATTACAATACAATGTGAATGCTATTTTAATCTGCAACAGTACATCAAATTTAGCAAATTTATCATATGTTTTACAAGTTGCAAAGATACTACTAATTATTGTTGCCAAATTAGTACAAAAACAGCATGAAAATACTCACAAGTAACTTCAGAAATGTACTTAAATGTGCAGTAGTTGCATCCCACCATGAACCAAAGCAAAGCAGTAGCTCAGAGGCCTCAGACAGTCACTCATCCTGGATAATGGACCTTCTCTTGGATCAAATCCTCCCTCTGCTGGTGAATCTGTGAAACTGCTGCCAGGATAAACAGAAACAATAATTTCCTAATGCTTTTTTTGAACTTCAGCTTTACTTAATTTCTCTTTTACAGATTATACTTCACAACAGTAGGCTTAAATGTGCATGTCTATTGTGTGACTACCTGTTAGCATGTTATCATGTACTTACACTGCAGATTTAATCAAATATAATGTATGTGTTATGTTACAGATCATGCAAAAAGACATGTAACATGGAGAAAGGAGCTGCAGCAGAACAAAGCACACAGTAACACTGCAGCACTGCAGTTGTCACTGTAGGGATGCGTAAGTGTGTATTTGACACATGTAAAAGTGATTTAGGCTGTAAAAAATATACTAATTTATTTTTTTCTGACTGCTTGTGTCGTAGTTTAGTCTACATGTCAGTGCAGAGATTTACGGTGAACCTAAATCTGGCCAAATCACGCCTTCATCCTTCGGATAATGTGGTCACACTTCTCCTGTGCCACCTCAGGCACAAAGCGGAAGTTGTAATGTAACTCTCTATCTAACTCCGTTTGGATTTGTTCTTGGAAAAAGCGAGCCAGCTTGTACATAAAGTGAGGGGGAGGAAATTTGGGAAATCCTTCCTTTTTTTTCTTGGACTGCTGACGCGTCCACCGGCTAACGTTACGAGCTAGGTGCTGGAGCACCCTGGACTCATAACCCTCTCAAGCCTCCACCATGTTACTTCACTTTCTAGTTTTAGGGGCCTTTGTTTTCCAGGCTGAGTGTTACTTTTCGGAAGAAAAGTATCCAGAGGAGTCGAAGATGCAGCCTCCTACGGTGGTTATCGCTATCATAGCCCGAAACACAGCTCACTCCCTGCCGTACTACCTCGGAGCTCTGGAGAGACTCAACTACCCCAAAGATCGCATCTCTGTGTGGTGGGTTTTCCTGCATGGACACTGAAGGCTGCATGCACTGCCAGGCTGTTTGTAGAGGGCTCTCCTTTTTTATCCGAGCCGTTCAAAAGGTCAATGGCATTTAAATTAGTTTGTGAAAGCAGCAGCGTCCTACCCCTCCCCTGTTCCCTCTGTGCCTTTCACAGCCCTGCTGCCTTTCTCTCCGCCGCATTCATTTCCTACTGTGGGCTGCATGACATTTTATTTTCTGTTAGAGTTTGCTGGAACTGATATGCTTTCTTTGTAGTCATTTAAACAACAGTAATAATTTCAAAAACCCTAACACTAATGATTAAAACCCCTAAAACTGATCTGTCCTTAGGGTTTTTAACAGTATGCCTTTGTGGGGTACTTAAGTGTACTTTATGTGTCTGTAAGTGAACCTATCCATCCAGCTCGTATATTTAAAGTTTGATGTGATGAACCTGGATCTAGAAAAGAGATGAACTGTTGCCGGGTTACCTAACAGTATGACATATCACATGATATGATCTATGGCCAATAATGATGTAGTAACACTAGTATGTGATGTGTGTTCTGTGTGATGACACTGGAGGTGGTGTGTTCACAGCAGTGTGTTCACAGTAAAGTACACTTTCCACATGAAAAGAAAGTCTTCTTTTACAGTATATTCAATCTTCTATCACAATATCATCATGATGACAAGAACGGTTTCTAAAAACCAACTGAGAAGTTGTTAATGGGCGACAGAAGTAGACAAGAGTGTCTGTTTTCAGCTAATCCAGCAAATTACATGCCTGACAAATCCAAATATTTCATGTCATTGATGCAAAAAACATAGAAAAATAGCTTCCATATCAATATCCTTAGAAAGTACAGGTCCAAAAATCACCGGGGAAGTTTTTAATGTACGAAATAACTACACAAGAGTGTCTGTTTTCAGCTAATCCAGCAAATTACATGCCTGACAAATCCAAATATTTGATATCATTGATGCAAAAATCATAGAAAAATGGCATGCTATACCCATAGATGCTGTGGTGGCAAACCTCTTGTTTAAAGAAAGCTTTCTTGCAAATTGTTGAAATGGAATGAGGGAAAGAGATCCTAATATTCCTCATGTCTGATAGGTATTTCAGTCATTATCGTGATAATACAATAAACAGCATAACTGTAGGCTGCCCCACTGAACCGGGAATGTAGAGCTGGGCAATATATTGATATCGTTATTGTGACATAACACTAGATATCATCTTAGATTTTTGGTATTATGATCTTAAATAGTGTCTTTTCTTATTTTAAAGGCTGCATTACATTTAAGTGATGTCATTTTCTGAACATACCAGACTGTTATAGCTGCTCTGTTATTTGCCTTTACCCACTTAGTCATTATATCCACATTACTGATGACCATTTATCAAAAATCTCACTGTGTAAATATTTTGTGAAAGCACTAATAGTCAGCCCTGCAGTATTGCTGTAATATTAACATAAAGGTATTTGGTGAAAAATGTATCCATATTTGATTTTCTCCATGAGGCCCAGCTTCATAAGAATGTGCTTAAAAATGTTCAAGTAAAAGAAAAATTGCTGCTCAACCCTAGAGATGAGTCTAGTTATGATTTGCGTCTTACAGATTTGTTGGAATTCATCTTCCCACCTTTAAACCAGCATTTGAAACATGTAAGTTACTCAGTCAGCGATTTGTCTTACAACCTTTTTTCTCCGCGCTCCTCAGGGCAGCCACGGATCACAATATGGATAACACCACAGCCATAATGAAAGAGTGGCTGACGGTCATGCAGAAGTTCTACCATTATGTTGAGTGGAGACCAATGGACGAGCCCACGTAAGTCCACATATATGAATGGATCTGTGTAAGAGAACATCTTGTCCTGACTCTGTAGATCGAAGCAAATCTTATCCAGGACATCTCATCAGGTGCAGTTTCTTCACATCTATCTATCTGTGTATTACGATAGTTTGGGATTATATATCTTTACAGTGCATATTGCACTTTCTTTTATACTTTTATACTTATTACTTCTTACTGCTCATTGCTTGAACAATTTTGCACACCTCTAAAAACTGCACTGCACATAATTTTAAAGCATTTTTTCTTATTTTTATAAAAATCTTATTTATCTTATTTATGTGTCTTGATTTTGCTTTTATTTCATTTTCAATATATTTAAGCTATATTTTTTATTTAACCAGGATCACAATCAAAGATTCTTTGTGTAATTTTGTTGGTGATGAGTTAATTATATCATCTGGGGGTAATTAAACCATTTTCTATTTGTCCTAGAGTCTATTAACACTTCTTTTTAGCCTCTAGTTTGTCATGAGGGATCCACTGTGTTGCCTAAAGATAACTCTGATTTTCCATGATGTGGAATGATGCAGCACGCCTCTGCTTGTCTATACGCGTAACTCTGTGTGGACGTGTGTCTGAGCTAAAGAGGCCATTAGTAGAAGTGATTTGTGCCTGTCAATTATACAGTCTGACTGCTAATCTGTTTACAGTCACTGAACTCCATAAACTCAGTCTAGTTGTATTTTAAAGGGACAGTTCGCCCCGAAATCAAAAATACATTTTTTTTTTTTATCTGTAGTGCTATTTAACAGTCTAGATTGTTTTGGTGTGAGTTGCTAAGTGTAGGAGGTATTGGCTGTAGAGATGTCTG
>JAPZEB010000011.1:12669500-12680752 GCA_029783705.1 Chaetodon striatus | reverse complement strand
ACAGGATGTTAAGAGCAACTGTGTAGCAAGCTTTTCAAATGTTATTGTCAGATTGTGATTATGTATTTTTTTTTATTAGTTAATAAAATGAACTTACTGTGGACAAATAAGGATGTATTAACTCAGTTATGCTCATTGGTGGGAAAAAAATTACTACCAGATGTTGTACTGACAAAAATCCACCACAAGAGGGTGTAATAACGTTTTATTAGGCATGGTACCAGTCCTTGGATTTCATGAAAGGTATTTGTGACTTGTGACTTGGATTATATTCTTTACCCTCTCCTTTTATTCCTTAATTTTTTGACTCCAAATAGGAACAGAACGAGGGATGACTACTCTTGTTTGTTATTGTTTCATTCATAAACTTTAATAATAATGACGACCATTATAATCATTATTTCACTTTAATTTAACATCAAACATTGTCTTAATTTCTCTATATGAGCTATCTAACACTAAATCACCGTGCGGCACTTTTTTACCCCCCCCTCCATTTTGGCCAACTAGCTGTATTTGTATGTCAACTGTCCAAACATTTGCGTGAGACAAAATGCATCATCTAAGGTGGAGAGGGTGTGGCTAACATGTCTATGCATGTTTAAATGATGCTTATTTAGCAGCTATGGGAAAGCCAAACGAGACATGATCTGAAAATATGAAGTAAATCATCTGAAGTGCAGCCTACTTTTATATAGTCTATGTAGCAGAGTGTACCCGCTCTGTCTCTCTTTCAGCGGAGGGGCTCTTGGCTTGAGAAACACCACAGACCCCTGCTCTAAGAGTTATTTCTATATGTTACTGTAACTGTCTACCTTACATTTATAACTTGATCAATGGATTAAACAAGTCAAACTAAACCCTGTGTATCCATGTGCATCTATATGCATAGCTGTGTGCGCGTGCAGTAATCCATCCGGTTTGCATAACCTTATGTCACATAACACCATGTCAGAATGAATACAGCCTATTTACATATGGACTAGCTGTTTGCATAAGCATAGGAAACACTTGCAAATGTACACGCAATAAAGATGTGCATGTGTGTGTGTGTATGTCATGCAACACTACGCCACTAGATCAGGTTAGTCAACCACATTAATCAGTCTCAGGCGTACAGCACAACACACCCATGAAGATAAAACAGAGGGATTGGCTACAGTTTCTAGATTAAGCCCCTCTCCTGCTCAAGGCTGTATAGACTGGACAGAACCTCCTCTCACAGGAGGGAACCTAAACTCTGTGCCTTATTGGCTGCTGGCTTGGAGGTGGGGATTCATGAGGTCAACTTGGCAGGCGGAGCATCTGCTTAGGGCTCAGGGCTTCAGAGCATAAGGTTTCATAATGTTAAGTCACTTTGGCAGGGGTGTCTTGGGCTGTAAAACATTTTCTCTTCCTTTATTCTCCCTTACAAAATTGCATGACAATATATCCAATGCCTCACACACTAACTCTTCATACATGTAGTTTTATGCAGATCTGATGTTCTACTTCTGCTTGATTCGGTCTCTGAACTGTGAGGACTCTCAACAACAGCTGCTACCCTGCCAGCCCCCAACACACACACCCACACACAGTTTATTTAACTGAATCCAAATTGAACAAACAACAAATTGACTGTGCGTTTCTTCTTTGGTGATGTTTGTGTGCTGAACATTCCCATAAAGGTTTTCCATTCTTATCTCATGTAAATAGTAGTAACCGGGAAGTAACTCTAGCTCTATGAGTACACGCATAGTCCTGTAATGGGCTTTACCATTGAGGCAGATCCAGTGGTAGCATGCATGCCCTATAAAATAGCAGCACAACCATCTGCCCCCTTCTGACCTCAGCAACTGAATACAGGGGCCAGCTGTGGATGCAGTTAGAGGGCTCCACATGAGCTCGTAGAACTAGAGTTATATCCAGGTAACCACTATTTCTATTTTGTACATGCTTTGCAATCTAATGTATGAGTAAGGCGAAGGCTGCTCAGGATGTGATGTGCTCCCAGCTGGACCTGAATCTGCGTATAGTAACTCAGACCCAACTGCTGACTGGGACGTAGCCAGGTCACTGAGCACTGCTCACCTAGGAGTCCCACAGCCTTCGCCTTTGAGCTTGAATCCGAACCAGATGCTCCCCCCGCAGATGTTGCACCAAGCATGAGTGAGATATACAACCAGACTATATGTCCGCTGAGAGACTGTAAGGCAGCCAGACAATGCCTTCCGACAACATGCCCCTGTGGAGGTTGGTCCCGCCCAGGGAGCCCAATCCATTTCCTCATAACCTGTGCAAATCTAGAGCTACTTGCTGAGCTATCAGAGAAGCATGATGACTGCTGTGGTCTTGGATTGACTGTGGGAATCAGCTGATCCAAGTTGTGTCCATCCTTATGCTCCTGACTCAGCACTGATTTGGCAGAGAAATTGCATTATGCACCTCAGAGGCAGGAACAGGAACAGATTAGGGAGGCAAACAGGATGGGACATGGTAATGGAGCTGCACTTGCATAGCGCCTTCTCGTCTTCTGACCCATTCACCCATTCACACAGACATTTATACACCAGTAGCCAAGACTTCCATACAAAGTGCCATCTACAACTCAGTTTTTAACACACTCACACACCAATGGAACAACCATTGTGAGCAATTTCGGGTTCGGTATCTTGCTCAAGGATACTTCGACGTGTGGACTGGAGAAGCCGGAGATCGATCCCCTGATCTTCTAATTAGTGAACAATGCGCTCTACCTTCTGAGCCACAGCCACCGAATGAGTGAACTTATCACCCCATCTGAGTTAGACAGAGAGGAAGCAATGTGATCCCAGATGGAGTCCCTCTGACCAGCACAAGTACCTCAAATGATTCACTGTAGTACAGCAAGATGATGTTCCTTCAAAGTGGAGAGGGCCAGTAGGAGTGTCTGAGAGTCCACCTGATACTGGGACAGCCTGAGGAAATGTGGTCCTTACACCTTAACCTTTTCAGGTTATGTTTACCCCTGATAGGACCATGGTGCTGTAAGTTCAGCTCCAAAGGTCATGTATATTTAACCTTTTTGCTCAACACGTCTAAATGCATACAATGCAACTTATAACATTTCAAGAAATTTTGCCAATACAGAGAAATAAGTTTTTAATAACTTGTGTAGGGTTGTATTATTTAGCAGACTGACATGTGCTTAATGTTGTGGAGGGGCACAGAATTTGATCCTGTGATTTTCAGTGTCCTCATTTGACTCACCAAATGTCTGGACCAAATGCCTCTCCTTTATTTACACCATGGATGTATGATTTACAGACACGTGCATATGGACTAACTGAATGTCTCTGTCATGCTTGAGTGACTGCCGCTGGAGGGGAGGGGTCTAGACAGGAACTACAACTGCGGTCCTACACCTATTATCTGACAGCTAAACTACCGCTCCCTTGCTACACTTGAAAACGCTGTCGCTCTGTGGTGTACATAAGTATTCGGCCATTTTTTGGGACTCCAATTCGCCTTCCTGCAAACCGTTTTTTTTTTCACCTCTTGAGATCTTGCATCGAGTGTGTTTCCCGGGACAGCTTGTGTAGCAGGCGGAACCGAGTGTAAGTGTGCATGTGGAAACACCACAGTCACTGTGTGATTGAGGTTTTGGTAAGTTAACGTTATTTTGCATGCAGGGCTTGTTGGAGTGAGAGATCGCATGCGGCGTTTGTGCCACGTTACCGCTCGCAGCTGCTGAAGCTGTTGTTATTTTGGGATGTGGCGTTTATATGTAGTGCATGCAGTGTTTTCAATGGGCATGTTCCATTAGGTGCGTTTATGTGCTAATGTGTTATTGCTTATTCTCAAGTATTATGAAACACGTGATCATGCTGTTAAAAGTTTACAGTGCACATACAGTGCTGTTACTGATGTTGCACTTCTGCAGCCGGTTTGAAGTTTGTTGCGTTTCCTTCAGATCTCCTTCAGAAGTTGCATAAGTTTCAAGTACAGCTTGCGTGTTAAAGTCCACACTTACTCTCAGCCCTACCTAAACCTGTTACTCTTCATTGTTAGTTCAGAAATGAGCAGACAGGTTTGTAATGTTTGGCAGCTTGTGTTTTATTGGCCTTTTTGTTAGGGTGCACTGTACATGAATAATATTAATGTTGTAGTAGCTGTGTTACTAATCTACAAATGGTGTTTGATATTCACAGACCACTTTGTTTTGAACCCTCTGCCAACACTAACCATGTGTCTGAAAACGCAGCAGTGCTTTTACCTTCACAAACAAACAATACTGTCATTCATTGACCATGTTAAACTCACAGCTTCATCTTTTTTTCAGTGATAATATGACTCAGTGAACCTTGATCTCCAATTTTGTGGCCAGTTTTGTTCAGATCGCAGCCGGCTGCAGATATGCAACCTTGGTGATAAAAATCTAAAAGAGTAATCAAAATGAAAATATCTCAAACGACCTGTTACACCTGACTTTTTCTTTAACCTTTCAACCATATTCATGCACAGTCTTATTTAGTTAAATGGCACACAAGCTTTGGATATAATTGATTACTTCAAAATTGTGTGACTAGCTAATTTGACTTTATTTTAATTTAACTGCAGTCCTTTTGCAAGATGTTTTGAAACCAATAAAGGGCTAAAATTCACAGGAAAATCCACAGGACAAATGCAGCATAGATAGCATTTACTACAGCAAACAGAAATTGTCAAGATAGAACAGATGCCATGCAAAGCAACAAGCAACAGCAGAGCTACAGTACAATAAAATAACACAACCACAACAAACAGCAGATACAGAATATACTGTATTTTTGTGTCATGTCATCTGTCACTTTGCTATGTTAAATACAAATTTACTTTTCTAAATAGCTTTATAACATACAACAACGCACAGCATGGTGCACACATGCATATCTGGGTATCACGTGACGTGTCCAGAGCTCCCCCTGGTCATCAAAGCAAACTCAACATTTACATGTTGTTGTTAATTCCCCCAAACAAAAATCATGACAAATACATGTATACAATACATACACACACCCACATACAGCCACACAGATAATGTAATATATAATTATATGCAATCATACTACAAATACTCACATGTACACACAAATCTGTATTCAAGAGAATAAGAACAGAATACAACGTTACAGTAGATGAATGATAATATTGCAAGTTGTGATGGTTTTAACAGTATAAAAAAATATATATAATTACATAATTCCGTAGCAGTGTATCACATGACTTTAATCTGACCTTGAATATTCTGCACAATACAGTCCACATGTCTCTGTCCCTCTGTGTCCTCCACAGGGGCCATGGCCTTCCTTGGAAGCGCAGTTCGGCGGGTGGTGTCGGCGGTGCGGCCTCCTCTCTCCCCCTTGTGCCGGACAACTTCTCGGTCCTACAGCTCAGAGCCCACCAAAGAAAAAAATGTTCCCTACGAGAAGACGCTCAAACAGGATGGAGCCTCTTCTGGACCCACCAAACCTTTACCCAGGTCAGCTTAGAGGGTGGATGTTGTTTACTGTATTATGTGCTGTAAAAGTGACTGCTGACTTTCGGTAGTTTTAGCAGTTCAAGATCAGCTTCTGTTTGTTTCTAAACATCGTGACGAGGAGATTTAGGATGAAGAATATGCTCATAGCTGAGTGAGTTGAGGGTTTGTGCAGTGTATCGTTAAATAGATGTGATTACGGACAAGCTGATGGAGGGATAATGGTCATGATGACCTCTGCAAAGCCTGAACAGATTGTAGGTGCTCTATGGATCTCTCAGGTCTGGAAAATGTCTGACAACAAAGACATTTGGTGGTCAGTCTAATAAATATCTTATAAAAATCTGTTCAGTAATAATAATAATAATAAAATACTTTTCTTTTGAACTTGTGCTCATAATTGTCTGTAAAATATGAAGCTACAGCTTTAGCCAGTAAGCTTAGCTTAGAAAAGACTTGATGAGGATGGAAACAATAAGCCTGACACAGTTTTTTATACATTAAAGGTAAACTTGACAGGAATTGTCAGCTACTGCTTGCAAACAGTATTGCCTGTGAAAGTGAAAGCCAACCTCAGCTTTGTCTGCTTGGTGTTTTGCCTCACTATTTTTTACATTTTTTGGGTCCTGTGTCTGTGATTCTCATCACTTCCTCTTAAATGCATGCTGCTTATGGTCTTGCACCTGGTCGCCACCTTTTTATGAAGTCCCAACCTCACCTGCGCACTGTGCTCAAGAACATCAGTAACACAGTATATAAGAAGAAAATACAGACAGAGGCTGAGTCTGCAGAAAAGTACACCACCATACACTTTTAGTGGGTCAGAAGTGATGACTGAGAGACATTAAAACACTGCATTGTATACCTTTTGAACAAAACAGGATACAGCGTGTTAATTTGTATGCTTTAGAGGTGCTTGCAGGTAGACTTTGTTACCTCCTGTCAGAGCTGGGCTCGCTCTTTACCTCTGATTCCACACTTTATGCTAAGCTAAGTTAATTGTCTGCTGGCTGTTTCTTCATATTTAGCGGACCGTCATGACTGTGGTATCAATCTTCTCACCTAAGCCTCAATAACAAAGTAAATGTGTGTATTTCCCCAAATTGTAAAACTGTAACTTGAAGTACCTGAAAACAGCATTTTATTTTTAATAACACATTTAGGGAATGGTATCGCTGGTTTGAGTTTGAAGTGGCATCGTCCTTACCACACTTTGAAAGTCACGCTCTCAGCTCACCTGTAGTTATCTGCCACCTGCCTCAGGTCAGCAGATGTGGTGGTGATCGGAGGAGGCAGTCTGGGCTGTCAGACCATCTACCACCTGGCTAAAATGGGGATGACCAACGCAGTTCTGCTGGAGAGGGACAGACTGACTGCTGGCACCACCTGGCACACTGCAGGTAACACATCATATGGAATATGGACAGGTGTAAGGTGTACTTCTCAGTGCACTGATACTGTTTAACCCACCTTTACTCTTACTCTTTACTTATCTACCAACAGTATCTGTTTGCCTCTATCTCCTGTACTTCAGGTCTAGTCTAAGGTCTTTGCAGATAAAGTGCTCGCAGTTGTGTATTTGTATGTTTGCCTGCAGGTGTGCTCACACACACTATACATACACTTTCCATGAAATGTTAGTCAATCTGTGTGTGTCTGTTCTCTAGGCCTGCTGTGGCAGCTCCGTCCCAGTGATGTTGAGGTAGAGCTCTTGGCCCACACCAGGAATGTGGTCAGCAAAGACCTGGAGGAGGAGACCGGTCTCCACACAGGCTGGATCCAGAATGGAGGTCTCTTCATCGCCTCCAACAAGCAGAGGCTGGACGAGTACAAGCGCCTCATGTCGGTAAGAATCGAGATTGCAATAAAAAACAGGCAGTGCTGATTAAATATAAACCACATTTCTGTTACTGTGTTGCCTATTCCTCACCTCAAATGTTTTCAGAAACGTATTTCAGCCTATCATTTAACTATAATTCAAGATTGTTTAAACCAGCTGGCCGCTGTATTGTTTCCTGTGGGAAAATGGCCAAGCTCACATTACATCACCAAATGATGGGAGCATTTATTGTTCCAGTGCTGTACAAGGCATTTTGGTAGTTGTAGTTTTTCTACCTCTTGAGGAAGTGCAAATGCCACAGCCCTTTTCTTTTGTTTTGTTTTCTCTTGCCATGTAGCACCAATTTCAATAGTATTCATGTCTACTGCATAGACAGCCAGGTTTTTTAAAAAGACCATCGTCCCAGAAGTCAAAGACTCCATTAAAATGTCTAGTGGATTAAACTTGGACCCAAACTGTTTCTTAGCAATGATTTATGGCAAAATAGTCTGTAAAACAAACTTTTACAGCAGCACTGTGCTTATTTGTCAAACATGGAAGTGTATACTGATGTATTTGTTTGATAAGGAATCATCAAACTTGGCCCCTTAAAACTCAATGCAGAGGGAGATACTGAACTAGCTAGCATTAGCAAATTGTGCTAATGCTAGCTAGTTCATACTGGTTACAGGTTACATACTGACATGTATGCTGCCTGCGTTTTTGTTTCTCACCAAACAGCTGATGGAATGTGACAGCGACTGCTCTGACATCAAACCGAGGTGATTTAAATGTATAATTAACTTACATAAGGTGCTGTCATTGTAGGTTTAAATGGTCTCTATAGCAACATGTGTTGCCGAGTCCCCTACAAAGTATGTGGCTGCAAATGCTAACGGTGTTTTTTCAAGAGTACAAAAACACTTCAGCAGACAGAGGAAGCTGTGACAGCGATGAGGCGGGTAAAAGGACAGATCAACACACACACAAAAGCTAAGATAATACATTTTGGTAAACTTTATACACATTTGTGCTCCAAGGAAAAGCTAAATAAGTGTGTAGATAGGAGATTTATATGATTACTGGCCTGGCCTGATGCATGTTAACACAGGTTTTACAATAACCAGGCTGCTACAGTGCATATCAATGACACTGTGATTTCTCCAACTAGAATAAAAAGAATAAAAAAACAAAAAAAAATGATTGTTAGTCAGTTAGTGGGCTGCTGACAAGTAATGGCTCATAAATATTTGTATTATCGAGGTAATGGCCCCTGTTGTCACAATTACCAAAGAACGATACCTGGTAGAAACTTAATTTGTGCGTACACCACAGGCTCCCTCTGGTTAATTAGCAGTTTTTAAAAGGATTGCATGGTAATGGGGTGGAACAGATTTTTTTTTTTTTTTAAACTTTTTTTTTGGGCATCACTTTACAGCAGCAGTTCACACAGTCATCTATGGTTAGGTACTTTTTACAATGTAATTATAGAACACAAATGGATCATGTGGTGTTTTTCATTTTAGATAAATACATATTAATAATAAAAAGTTATTAAATAAATGATGCAGGACTGATGTATAGTCATGGCAAGGTGCTGGAAACATCAAGAAATCCAAACTGGTAGAAGAGATTTCTGCTCACATGCATCTATGCATTGTTTCACTTTATTTTTGAGCTTTAGGTCTTTTAATCTGAAAAATGGACAGGCATTTAAAAGTAACCAATCTCTCAGTCGAATTATTGGCAGCATGCACCACACCTGTACATGCCCCTGCTGGTAGAAGCGTCCCCTGCACTAATTAAAGGAACAAATTTAAACAGTAGAAGGCTGTTTGTGGGAAATCTACATTTTTCACCTCCTCCAAATTTCCTAAAATTTAGGTTCCGAAAGCTTGGAGAAGGTAATTCTTTCCATTAACAAATAGTTTTAATAGTTGAAAGTAGAAGCCCAAAAAGGAGTTTGTCCCAATGAAAAGTTATTTTTGTCTAAGATCTAGTCACTAATTCTGAATAAATCCTACGCCAAACAGTGGTAGTGGTTGGCTTCCTGGGAGCCACAATTCCTTTGCTGGAAGAGTCTGAAGGGTCAAACTCCTAAGCAGGTGTAATCAAATATTTACGAAGACTCCTCCAGCCAAATGATCTCCAAACGGTTGAGCTCTTCTGTGAAAATTCACAATATTTTGTACAGACTTCCTCCGGAATGCAACCGTTAGTTTCCCTTTCTCATTTTTGTTTTGTGTAGATGGCACTTGCTGTTTTAACCTCCTGAAGTCCCCTGTATAATCTTACTTTAAGCCCCAAAATCTGTCTTAAAGGTGCTTTTATAAAAACTTTGAATAGGGTTGTTTGTTGTGATGCCGTACCTGAAGAAATGTAAAAATGTATAGATTTAACCTGAGTCTTTTTAATGTCTGAAAGCAATTCAGTGTCCCCTGATCAGAAAGGCACTGTGTGTGAGTTAATATTTTGGTTTTTTATTTGCTCAGCACAATGGTGGCATATGACCAAGGAAAAGGCTCAATTTAACTTTATGTGTTTTTAAGGTTCGAAGTTCACTTAAAACTTCACCTAACTAATGCACAGGGTGAAAGTGACCCAGCCAAGCCACGAAATAACAGTGAAATGGTTATATCAACAATCTTCAATCAAAACATAATTCATGATATGTTACCAAGTGACTGTAACTCAACTCCTCCTGCCTCAGGGGCTGTTGGACAAATTTGTCATTTGGATGTAGAATACAGGTGATACAGCTGTCCCTCTTAACCAATAAAACATGCAATTTCCTCTCATTTATAGCTGGGCAAAGTTTATGGCATCGAGTCCCATGTCCTGTCACCTGCGGAGACCAAAGACCTGTATCCTCTGATGAACGTTGATGATCTGTATGGAACCCTGTACGTACCAACAGATGGCACCATGGACCCAGCAGGCACCTGCACCACCCTGAGCAGAGCTGCCTCCGCCAGGGGAGCCACGGTAATGCGCACTGGTCTGCTAACTGGTGGCCTTTTTTTTTTGGACCAGTAGTGTACACAATGTTTAGTTCTGTTCATACATCATTCATCACAGTGGATTTATGTATTTGTGATTGCAGTTTAGTTAAGCAAATAAAAAGCGGGAAGTCTTTGTTAATTGCAGATTTTTTTTTAATTAGTTTTTGTATTTTTCAAACTGCAGGGTTAAGTGAGCCCAAAATGGCAATTTAACAATGCAATTAAAAGCTTATGTAATTGTGTGCATGTGATTTAAGTTTCAGTTTGCACACTTTTCTTTGTGCTTTAAGTTATGTTGCATCATGTTAATTTTCCAGATACAGTAAATCCCACCCATCTGGACACTGCTAATAGCTTACAGACATGCCAGAAAATATTAAGTTAATAAAGTTTAATACATTTTAGTGGTTCTAAATACCTTATTTTATCTTAGGTTTCTATGTTTTTTGACATAAATTCTACTCTGCACAGAGTTCTGCTTTTTTACCTGCAGCTCTAGGTGTGTTCTGAATCGCACACTTTTTCTTTTTACTTTTAGTAGTTACTGCTGCTGCTTTTAAGAAGTATATATTACTGCATTCAGTATGCACACAATTGGGACACACTACTTCCTCATATCCTTACTCCCTGAACTTTGATCCTCCTACTCATATATCTGCCACCATGGAGATAAAACAAAATGCCCTTCACCGACCTCGCTAGACACAGAGGTCAATTCAGACAGGTCTGATGTTATTATTTTGCAATGTTATAACTGCATACATTGTAGATTCAAACATATTATATTCACATTAGTAAAATTACAGAGGCTGTACATTTCTCTGTCATTGTTATTTAATACTTAGGCCCTTTTTTAGTTGGTTATATTTTTGATTTTTTAAAATTAAACAATTAATATTTCTATCATTACTAATCCACTGGTAATCAGTCACCTGAATGCGCTGTCATCTATCAT
>JAPZEB010000011.1:12637870-12649613 GCA_029783705.1 Chaetodon striatus | reverse complement strand
AGTGTGCCAAGAAAATATCCCCCACACCATTACACCACCAGCAGCAGCCTGAACTGTTGATACAAAGCAGGATGGATCCATGCTTTCATGGTGTTTACACCAAATTCTGACCCTACCATCTGAATTGCACGACCGAAATTGACTCATCAGGCTCACTGCTGTGCTATGTTCAGAGGTGGCTGCGGAGCGGGGGTGCTGCCCGCGTTCAGGAGACGCAGCTGTGTAGTTGAGGTCAAGATATGTTAACTAACTATGATGCACGCCTCTATTGATGCAAGAGATGGAGCCAGGACACTACCATCGATGTCAGCAATCTTTGGTGGATTTATTTGTAAAACAACAGAAACAGCTGAACCCAAAACTACAGTTAAATCATTCCACTACCAGAAACCATGGATTACCAGAAACATCCAGGATGCCAAAAACATGGGCACAGCAGACAGTCGGGAAAATGGAAAATGAAAGCAGCAATTACTGCACTGGCATTAGATTGGCACATTGTCCACAATGTTGGAACTTCTCCTTTAAATGTAACCTAGAATTCGGAAAAAAAACAAAACATTTAACTGAATTTGTCACAGTTTTAACAGAAATGTCTCAAATCTTCACCTGCAAACCAACATGCTTATTAGGCTACTATAGTAGAGAGGGATAAATAAAATTATGCATGGTTTCTCCCTCTTTAAAAGCATTTCATAATCACTAGGGGCATCACTGTAAATGTCAGAAGAAACAGAGAGCAACTATCTAAAAAAGAATCTGAGAGCTATACGGAGGAGAGGAGAGGGAGTGGTAGATAATGACATAGAAAGGAACAAATGTTTGCACAGCATAAAGGAACAACAATAGAGCAAGATAAAGATAGCGAGGAAGGACAGGGGAAGCGCAAAGGCAGAGAGAAGAGGTGATAGATGAGTGGAAGCGCGAGCATGTGGGTTCACATGCAGATGCACGCTCACACATCAGTGTGGCTATCTCGGGTGACATTTATCAGTGCCACCTCGCCTTGTTGGTTGTCTCCACATTGTCTTAGGAGAACTCTATCATCCCCACACCAACCTCCTCCCTCTATCTCTTCACCCCTGCACCCGTCCATCCATCCATCCATCCATGCCGCCAGTCAAACATCCGCCCAGGCTTGGCCCGCAGTGACAGTGTCCGCAGATGAGTGAAGCGATGAGAGATAAAGGCAGAGGGGATGCTGTGAGAGATGGAGATGGAGGGATGAAGGAGGGATGCAAGGACACCCTGATCGTGCTGCTGCATATTGATGGTGTGCTCGCAACACATGCGAGAGTGTGTACACGTGCACAAACACGCATGATGTATGCAAATGAGCAGCAACACAACACAAGAAGGGGGTTGCCAAAAGGGAGCAGCTCATTAACCCAGCAGTTTTTGGGGCTAGATGGATAGAATATTGAATTGCTAGTGTTTGCTCGTTGGTTAGGTCGAGAAAAAACAAAACAAAATGCTGCAGCCGTTGGGTGCAGCTGATGAGGTCACATTGCTCAGGGACAGCCGTGAGCAAGGGTCAAATGATGGGACAAAGGTTAAAACTATCCTCTGTAGGTCGTATGACATATCGAGGCTGTTGCAGAGGACAAAAAGGCTTCTCTCTTCAAATTAATGAGACATTCTCACAGTCCTCCAGTGAGGCTATCAGTGAGAGAAAAGGGGAGAGAGGTCCTGTTTTTATGTTCAGTTTGTCCACTCTCTTTTTCCAACTAGTGCCTCAGCCGTGGACCTAGTAACCTGTGACAGTATGATACAAACTGTGTGTTTGCCCTGCAACTAACAGTCGTTTTCATTAGCTGTTTAATTGTCCATTATTTATTTTCTTTTGTCTGACATTTGATTGACTAAACCAATAATACAATACAGACTTATTGAAAATAATTGCTCGTTGCAGCCTGAAACCAAAACCTAAAGATATTTGATTAAATCCTCACACTCAAGACAAATGCATAGAGCCAGCAAATTAGGCCTTTATGGTTCAATGAGAAGGAATTTTACTGTTTGTGAATTGTGTCAACCGCGAAAGCTCAAGTGAAAGCAAACCCCAGATTCACTCTCGTTAGCTGTATTTATGTGTTGTTTTTTTTGGGGGGGCCTCGTTACTGTGATTCTGTAGTCTCCTTTTGGATGTTTTCTGTCAAAGGTCTAGCACCTGGGGTCTCATTTCTAAACATTGCGTACACACAAAACAAAGCCTGAAAGAGGCGTACGCATCTTCCCACGCAAAAGTTGTGATCTATAAAAACAGGCTCGATGGGAGAAACTTTGACCCATGCTTACGAACATTTTGGAGAGGGGAACTTGGCGGTGCAGATGGTGAGGTGGAAGCTTGATTGAATATTTTTTTTGCCGCACACCTTTTTTTTTTTTCTTTTGGCTTTTCTGTGTGTACATTTTTAGAATGGACCCTACGCACTGTTTTAAAAATGAGACCCCTGGTCACTACCTTTTTTTTTTTTTAAGTCTTGATCTCACCCACTGCTGTGCCCAGAAACTTCCTGAATGAACAACGGAAAGATAGAAAGTATACGGAATATGGAAAGTATTCCTTTAAACTTGATCAAAGTCATGCTCATACTATAGGAGTTGTGGGCCAATTTATCCTCAATTCACCCTTCCCGACAATTAGAGAGAAATCCAGCTTGAGACCTTAGCCGGTACTGATGATCGGCCCAGATTATCTGACAACGTGAGAGGTTTACAGATCCAGTCCTAAACCTCCCAAACTGCTCACAGGCTCATTGGGGATGCCTCGATGATTTCAACATGTTAATGTTAAGGATTTTAAATATGGATGATTGTGGTCATAAATATATCAGTACAGAGCAGCTGATGGTGTTGCCAGGCAACAATAAACATTGTAGCCCCCAAGCTAATATTAGCTAGCATAAGTCTGATGACAGCTATTAAAATTAACAGTTCTCACTTAAGAATAGACAATCTGTGTTGACTGCATTTCCCCAGCTATTTTCTTACCCAAACATGTGTAGCCTTCTGCTTTTGTTTTTTCTTAATGCAAAGAATTATTAACGTTACAGACATTTGTCGCACCTTGTCAGCCTTCATTTTTTTCACATCTGCTTCCCAATAAGATTATGTGGGGTGGTACATTCATGCTCCCTGTGGCATGATAATCTTTATTATATCCTATATGATGTGCCATCTTGATGGTGTTTGCATGGTTGAGATCAGAAAGAGGTTTCTCCTTTTGTGCGTGATGCAACCAGATTTTAAAATTGGTCAGAGTTAATTAAACTCTTGTGGTCTAAGGCTGTTAATTGACTCATGAACTGTTTCAGCTGTAGTTATCATGTTTTCTATAAGGAACTGACTGATTATGAGATGCTATTCATAACGATTTCTGTATTATCATCTCTTTCTCCATGTGTGTCATATTTATGTATTTTTCAGGCATGATGTTGGGAGGTGGTTGTGGTAAAGAGCTGGCTCACTGGGTCATACACGGCCGCCCTGAAAAGGACATGTATGGATATGACATCAGGTACATCAATGCACACTAAAGCCCTATTAACATGGGACTGGTATTAGTTGGGGTCCTTATGTGATTTAGAAATTACCCTGCCATGTCTGTGTTTTGTGTGGCACATTCGCACAGGATAAACAAATCTGTATTTTACTCAGATTTATTGACATTATCTCCTGGATATGATGCTCACAGTCAGTTGTAGCTCCACTCTACAAACACAGAAACACTACACAGCTCCATTAGCGGTGGGTTTAACAAACAGAACAGACTCTGCCACACATTCTCGCATGTTATCCATCTCATTTTATGAGATTTTGCTCTTCCAATTGATTTGAGCTTTCTGTTTTGGCAAACAGTGCCCCATGCTGTGTAGCGAGAAGAGCCTAGTGCACCCAAAATGCTGTCAAAACTTACATTTATAATTGCCAATGTAGCCTCTGTAATTCTCATAAGGGAAAGAGACAGGAATGAGGTGCAGAAAAAACAAGAAATCTCAATACAACCCCAAATCACTGAGACCCCCATTAACACAGGACTAACATTATCTTGTCTTATCTAATATTACCTCTGTGTTTGGCGAATTATGATAGGCAATTTGCAGTGGAATTTTCACTTGACCTATTACAGACATGGCAGATTTGTGTGGGATTAAGGTCACAGATGACCTCAGCAATTATTACAAATTACCACAGGTCCCTAGGCAATTCTAGTCCCATGCAAATAGTGTTGAAGTCTGTATAAAAAACTAAGTATCTGAGCAGCGACTGACCTCAGGAAGTTTCACACGTATGGTGCTGCTCTACAAAGCAGATCATGGTTTTTGAGTTTCCATTTGGCATTTTATTAAAGGGCAGCCGGAACCAGAATAATGAAGTTTTAATGAAGTCTGAATGCTTGTGACTTTTAATGAGCGTTAATCTTTTGAATTCCTCTGCCTCCCGTCTCAGGCGTTTCCATAATTCGCTGACAGACAACGCAAAATGGATCAGAGAGAGGAGCCACGAGTCGTATGCTAAAAACTACTCCGTGGTGTTCCCCTTTGATGAGCCGCTGGCCAGCCGGAACATGAGGAAGGACCCTTTCCATCAGGTAAATGAGCGGTTAAACAGTGTGTTACTTGAGGAGTTCAAGGAATCGACCCTTAATGTGTGTCTTTCCTGTGGAAGTTAACACTCCTTTCAACTGTGGTTTGATGAGTCATTGAAGTCAAGGCACCACTGGTTTAATCTTTTTTTTCTCTCTCTCCTCTTTCTATCTAATAAGTATTACTTTATAAATGATAGGAAACAGGAATGAAAAGAATTTTGTGGAAATTCATGATTTTTTTTTTCTTTAAATCTCTTTTTATTGAGATAACCAACCAAATATCTATCAAACATTTGTGCCCTGTGAGTGTATATCTGCCCCCACATTTTTGATTTGTCAAGTCAAATAAAAAAGAAAAAGGAAATAATGATTACAAAACAAAAAAAAATTAAAATAAAATAAAAAAAATGTAATAAAAATAATTAAAAAAATTTGATTAATTAAAATAAATTAAAAACATTAAGAGAATGTTCTCTATTTTATGTCCTTTAAAAAAATCCTGTATCTACCCTGTTGCTTGTGTAAATTTTTCCAGTGGAACAAGTAAAAGAGTACTGTAGTGATGAACCAAGAGAGTCTTTAATTTGTGCTCTCTTTCTTTTTCTCATTCTTTTTTTTATACCTTTTTTTGGTTGTTGGAAAACTTAAAAAAAAAAAAAAGAAAACGTGCAAAAATACATTCATTTTATAACCTAACAAGAAAAATAGACACAATACTTTTTTCACACAATAATTGTCTTGTTATTTCATCTGTCCTTGTGTCATGTTGAAGGTTGTTATTTTTTTTCCCCATCCTGAATACAAACTTAGACACAGTGTGCAGTGTGATTGTCTTTATTGAATAAGTAAAGTATGATTAGTAAAATAAAAGCAAAAATGTTCTCCTCTCCCTGAGATGTTATAAAACCACATTCACATATATTTTTCCTCGATCTGCTGCACATTAAACACAGCCTTGGCTCTATTCAGGCGCTTTCAGTTAGGTAAGCAGGGCTTTTACTTTCTGTGAAAAAGTGTAGGCAGTGTTGTGTCTCTCTCAGGATTTCGACAGACAGACACCTTTTGGCTTGAACATAGCTGAGGGGAAAACTATCTGGATCTATATCGACAAGGTTTCCTAACATAGATGAAACCAGTTCACCCTGTTAAGTCACAGGAGCATTTCTGCTGCCACATAACCTGACCAGTCGTCTTTGATCGCTTCCTATATTTTTAGAGGTTGTATGACTCACTTTTTTTCTTATTTTTTTTTTCTCCTGAAGCCATTCATTTCGCTCCTTTTCAGTATTTTTTTTATCCATGCTTCTACCCACGGCCTTCACTCATATGTCTCTCATCTGGTATTCTGTCTTTTGACATCCTCCTCAACACAATTTCCTTTTCTATTCATCCTACTATTCATACTTAATGTCTGTTTCTCCCTCTCACTCTTCCTGTGGTTGCCACTGTCTTTGTTCTTGCTCCAATCTGTGTTTTGTCTGAGAGAAAAAAAGATTTGCTGCCGTTTTTTTATTTTCCTCAATTGACTTCTGTAAACCTTTTTTGCTGGGATGATATGCTTATCTCCTGATTCAATACAATAAAGATCCTTTTGTGCCAATTTTATATGTACGGCATTCTACAATTATTGCGATTCAAAATTACATTGTTTTGCCAATCATGTGCTTCCAGACACAGTGTATCATGAGGCATATTCCCAATAACAGTGCACATCACATGTTAGTCAGTCTTTCTGACTTTAATATCAGCAGCATCATAGATATTGTTTAGCAATTTTATTCCACTTAAGCACTTTGTGACCTTGCTCTGTGAAAGGTGCTATTTGAAATACACTTTACTTACTCACTAAAATGTATATGTACAATAAGATGACTCAAAATATCTCTAACTATGAAGTACACTTCAGCCAGAAAACTTTATTTCCATTTGCAGTATTATATTTGGTGGTATGGCTCTGTTCTGGGGCCTCTATGCCTGTCCTTGGTGCTATGCTGAAAGCCTCTTTCATGTGCCTTCGTGGAAAACCTAAGGCAGAGAGAGCACACCTCTCTGCCCTTTCACGTGCAAATCAGGAAAGCCTGAAGCAGAGAGAGCACACTTCTCTGCCCTTCCATGCGCCTACATGGAAAGCCTAAGGCTCGGAGAGCAACAGCAATGATTCCCCCCAGGGAACAGAACAGAGCAGTATCAGTGGCAAACAGAAATAACACAACATGAAAAGGAGGAGCTGGGATGGAGGCGGGTTGCAAAGCAGCTTGCAGAGGAAGCAGCAACAGTAGGCAGGCCAGAGCAGTTTAAATAGGGCACCCTGAATGAGATTCGCACATTGGTTGCATAGAAAGGAATCATATGATCCATCAGCTGATTCCTCTCCATCAATCAGCTGCTCCATCAGTTGATTGGACTGTTTGAGATCAGCTGATGTAGCTGGGATGTGAGCTGAGCTTGACATCATGTCAAAAAAATAACCAAGCTAGCCACCCTGCAGTCCCTCCGCCTCACTCCTCACTGCTATGACACTATTTACTTAGAGAAAAGCAGGTAAAAGCTCAGTAGCAGCTATAGCAACTACAATTCAGCGGGTGCCGCCAGGGTTCACAGTAGGATAGGTCTAATCTCTGTAACTGCAGCAGCAGAAAGTTTGCTGATCCTGCGGGAAGTTTGCACTGGGCTGGCTGAATTCGAGTTGGTATTTGAGCAGCTTCAGTCCCGTGTACTCAGACCATCACCCATTTTCTGCTTCATTGCGTCAGCTTTGTCTTTCTTGAAAGAGATATGATGTCATGTTGTTCTTGAACTACCACAATAGAAGTAGCAACTTCTTTCCACCCTCGCTTTTGAATGATATTTATTCAGACATTAAAAAATCTTTAAAAACAATGCAGGACTGAGGAGGTGAAACCCCAGTTTGTGCAGGCTTTGATATCTGTGTCTGCATGAATGTCGGAAAGTTGTTGAATTGAGTTGAGTCGTTGAATAGGAATGTAGAACAAACTGCGTCTGTGTGCTTTCATGTCTCTCATTAAATATTTTGCTAAGCTGCTGTAGTCTTGAAGTCCTGGTGATACAAGTGTTTGCACAGATATAATCTGTCAAACTCTGACCGCGTCTCTCTCGGTGCTTTCAGTTTGTTTATCCCTCTGTCCCCCCTCATGTCTTGTTTGCTAAAATCTTGAGGCAAATAGCTGATTCAGGCTCCAGCAGGCTGCAGTTAGCAGTGTAACTTATCCCCAGCAGCTACATTTATTAATGCGATCCCTGCCAACATGACTATAAATGATACACTTAGCTTCGGTAGCCTGGTCTCGGATGTCTTTCAGCTTCCTTTCTCTCCTTAGCCTGACACAAACTCTTAATGGGCCTCGCCAACATATTTTATGCATTAATGACCCACTTAGCCTTGCTTTCCTTTTCCAGACTTCATTTACCTTTTAACTGTAGCAATTTCAACCCCCGCTCACGCATGCAGGCATTCTTTCAGAACAGATTACTGTCACACGAATTGCATTAGTAGTGTTGTCAATGTATTTTGTAGATCATGCCCACTGCTTTCTTACAGCTTGTTTTATTTAGCTTCCCTGACACCTTTCATGCATAATTAACCAGATTTCCCTACGGGCTTTTTTTAAGATGTTGTACAGAATGAGCAAAGACAGAAAAGGATGGTAACTTTTTTTTTTTTTTTTATTTTAATGCTCTTCAGTTAGTGGCTTGTTTCCTCCTAATGAATGCTTAAATAATGAAGGAAAATGTGCTTGTTTTTTGGGGGGTTTATGACTGTCTGATTTATTACTTTGATCACAAAAACATTTTGTTATGCAAAAATGTAATTTAACTTTGGAAAAATAGTGTTAAAAGAGCACTGTAAACCCCGAATGACCATTTGTGTATCAGTTACTCACCCCCTGTTACACTGAATTTGTGAAGTAAATGTTTTCTCACATGCCCCTAATGGACGAAGAATCTCTCACACAACTTACGCAGTATAATTGTGAAACTTATCTATGCTCTCTTTAAAGCACGAAAACCGTTATTTTACCACACTGTACATGCTGTACACGGGTGAATCCAAACTAAACATTTAAAACATCAAAGTCACAGTTTAGTGAGTTTGTTTAAGTGAGGTAAAACTACTGTCAATGGAGTCTGGCTATAAAGAGAGGATAGATAAGATTAACTTTGAGTTCAGTACCCCGTTGGGAATAGCTGTCTGTTTGGGAAGTACTGAGCCTACGACTGGGTAAATGAGACTTAGATTATACTGCAAACAAATGTTTTGATAATGGTTTTTCTGTTGTTAACCACGGACCTTATGTCTTTAATTTATCACCAATTTTCTCTGTTTTTGGATTCTTTGTTCAGCAGAGGCATGCGAGAAAAACAGAGTTTCAAGGCTCAAGGTTTAGTTTATCATCATTCAAATATGTAAAAGAACATGAGGGAACTAAATTCATTACCCAGGTCCAGCAGCGTACAGAATAAATAACATTTAAGACTGACCCATAATAAATCATAAAGTAACCTAAAAGCCTATAACAAATACAGCACATAGTTAAAAAACCAAGCAGCATGATAAAGTGCATAATAGTGCATCAACAGTCGGACACAGTCGCAGCGGACAGACTTAAGCCAGGGTGTTCATAAGCCTCACAGCCTCTGGGAAGAAACTACACTTAAGCCTTGCTGTACTTGCTTTGAGAGCTTTGACACAGGGTAAGTAATTGATACAAAAATGGTCATTTTGGGGGGTGAAGTATTCCTTTAAAATCCTTCTTAAAAAAGTCCAGGTATCATTTTAATGAAATGCATTAAAACACAACTATAAGCCTTATTTGTAGCAGCATGCAAACAGCACTGTCAAGCTCAGTTTATAACCACCAGGTCATAAAGAGAGCTCCACTTGTCCTAAAAGCAACACACCAGTGACGTATGATGTGCATCAAAACATTTTTTTCCACACCAAACATAGTGCGAAACCTCCTCCTCACAAATATATATAGAGTGCGTGTAATTTAGGATTCAAGCCTTAAATATTCAAATAGCTCTTGACTTTCAGTGAGTCATTGTCATTACTGATCAAAATGAAATAATTCATCTAAACATGTAGGCCGATCGACACCTTTACAGGCTTGGTAGGTTGTGTCATTATGCAGTGTTATTTTCATGCAGCTGTGGCAGATCTGGTGTCCTGTCGTACAACACTGTACCATTAAGACTTAATTCCTTCCTATTACAGCTTTCTCCAGCCAGCGCTAAAGACCTTAATTTGCATAACAAGTGCAGAATCAGGTATTATCACGTTATGTTCATTACAATTATAGCACCAGATTTGATGCTGGCTGGCGACAGTGTAGAGCAGTGAAAAGACACAAATAACTGCTCTCAGGTAGAAAGACAGTAGCTCGAAGGAGAGCACAATCCCTGTGAGACTGGGCTGGTCCAACCCTCAGCTGCGAGCCCATTAGACCCCTGCTAATCACTCATCGAGGGCCATCACCTAGCAACTAGCCTTCCTGCTGTCGGAGAGCCTCAGATAAATGTAGGGGTGGCAGAGTGGAAAAAAAAGAGAACACACAGAAGTCTAATGATTATTTTTTAAATGAGCTGTTGTTCACGATATGGCTCCCACTTTTAATCACGACGCCATGTATTACGGCTAAGAGGTACTTAAGGAGTTTGATCTGCCAAGGAAGCTGTCCCTGCGCAAATAATGCGACTGTCTACTTTTAGGAGGCAATATGAGATTATTTCAGAGCACAAACAGGCCATCTCTGACACTGCTGCTCACACGTTTTCTCCACCTCGGTAGCACGGATGGTAAATATAGCTCGGTGTGGGAAGTTTTGGCAAGAGACAGCTAGTTGCCTGCTAGGAGGAGAGCATAGCAGAACATACCTACTAACTGTGGGCGACTGTCAATTTTAACAAGGATGGTGGTGAGCGCTGAAATATCTCATTTTAACACTGGTCAAGACATCAAGACTTAATAAGTGAACTATATTTGCAACAGTTTGTGCCAAAAGAGGGTTTTTCCATTACTTCTTAACGATTCCTCACTTGTTCGATTGATTTTTAATATGCAGGAGAGTTCATTTGTGGCCAACCATGTTACACTGGCTCTGTACTTCATCATCAACATCGTCATCATTGTTTTTATAGTAACAGTGGATCAAGTGATGGTGTATAATGTGAAAGGGGTTTGTTTGTAGTGATGGAACTGCAAGAAACTTTTATAACTATCCTCTACAGCAGCAGTGGTTCCCAACTGGTGGGTCATGGGTCCATTCTGAATGGACCACAAGTGACTGTCAAGTCTGTAAAAAACACACTTTATTTTTAAGTACAGTGAATTTCTGGCTCAGAGCTTCTATTCTGAAGTGCTGTTTCCTGCTGTAGAGTTAGTGACTTATGGACAGACACCATGACGTTGAATATATTAAACTGTATGGACCTTGAACTGATGACTAAGCAGAAATCTGGGCCCTGTGGCTGAACCAGTTGGGAACCACCGATCTATAGTTCCTCAGGTCTATGAAACATTTTAGTGTCTTTCAGTTTGCTGTTTTTGATCAACATTACTGTTTGGTTTAGTCCGTCGAACATAGCATTTAGCCCAGTAAGAGCGAGGAAATGGCGGAGCCCAAAACAGAGCTAAAAGGAGAGTGAATATTGAGCTAACATTCCTCAGGTTGCCAGAATCACAATGCTCTGTGTCTGTTTGAAGTGTAAATAGGCGACTGTTTGTTTGCAAGTTTTCCTTATAAACTTTATAAAGTGATGAGATGTCAATTTTGTCAGTAGAGCTCGTTCTGCTGCACCCCAGTGGCCACAAAAACCAGTTAGTGTCATTATTGCCAAGTCGCTAGCACTAGCTCCAAAAAGTTGCCAGATGATGCCATATGTTTATTTGCATATTGATGACATCTTGCACATTCATTTACATATCGGAAAATGGAATCACTTACTCTTTGCTGAATTAGATGTAATAGAAAAAAACTTCAACATAACATTTGAGTAGCATGAGTGCTATGACACTTGTACTTCATGCACCACTTTCTGGCACTTCTAATCCAGAGAGTGAGAGCATCAATGTAACCATAGAAGCTCACTACAACTGAACTCCCACTCCCGCTTTTCCTGCCTGTCCCAGAT